>JASAMX010017367.1:0-28483 GCA_030248175.1 Microlaimidae sp. YZB2_3
AACCATTCGTTTAAAAGTAATTTTTAACAAAAGTACCAATATGGAGTAGTAGCCGAGTGGTTAGAGCGTAGGATTCAGCATTCAGAGGGCCTAGGTTCGAATCCCCCTGGGAGTTAATTTGTAACACCAAAAAAATGTTTTTTTTTTAATTTTAACTTTTTTTATTTTTTTTAACTTTTTAATTAAAAAAATGTATATTATTCAATACTGTATTCAACCCCGAGTACGTGCTTTAAGGTGGTTTTAAAGTAAAACCGGGGTAGAGTCAGAGTGTCCCTCCTAGGGAAGGTCGCAGCCCACCCTAGCGCTCCCTCAGGGGTCAAATAAAAAAACGAAGTTCGGATTCGTAATCAGGACCCCCGAAAACCCTCGAGTGGTTGTTTTTGAAAAAATCAAAGAAATTTTTGGAACTGTAGTGTTCTACCTTAAGGGCAGGAGCTTTAAAGGTTTTTGTATAAATAGCGAGTCCCTAGGAGCATGAAAATTTCAAAAAGTGTATAGGACCTTTACTAAATACTTTAAATTGCCAAAAATTCATAAAAGTCATGTGAATCATTATTTCGAAAGATTAATTTCTTAGCCGAAGTTAAAAATTTTTTGTTACACGATAATTATTGTTAAAAACATTAAGATTACTTTTTAATTACCAAACCACGACAAAAATAAACAAAACAGAAGTAGATAGATACATTACCCCCCACAACCGCACAACCCCACAATCCAAAAATATGGTTAAATATGCGCATATTGGTTTCTGGATATGCAGATTTACGCATGTTGAAAAACAAATTGCATCGGTCAAATCTGTTAATTCCTGAACACAGTACTCATTTGTGCCAATACGCTTTATGTGCGTTTCACGCGTATTTTTTTGTGAAATCTTGGACTGTTTTCTTATACTGATTCGGGCAGTACTTTTAGGGTTGGTTCACATCTGAGTGGCAAGTGACAAGTGACGGTTTCGTGCCCGTTTTTATGATTACGCCGTCATCGTTGCTGGGATGTGAACCGTCTGTGAGATGACTCACTCGTCAGCTGTCACTCTCGTATAAACTAAAGGTAACCCAACGTGGCTTCAACATTTATTCTTTGGACTGAAAAATTCCCCCCATTAAGTAACCACTCAAATCACGAGAATCTGACGTCACTCATATCAGCCAATCAGAATTCAGAAAATGAAAGATTTGATGAAAAAATCAACTTCAGATGGTCGTTTAGGAATAATTCTTATTTTGTGACACAAAAAAAAGAAGAAAATAGTTGTTTAATGAACAGGTGAACACACTGTTGCAGCTACGTTTGGTTTGCCTTTAGTCTTAAGGGAGCTGTGGTTGAGAATTTAATCCATTTTATTTTTTACAACATTTCGGTTGTTGACTTTTTATAAATTATACCATCATCTGGTTGTGTTTCCTAAATGTGGTTGAGAGATTAAACTGTGTTTTTTTCCAAACTTTGGCTTATTGACTTTTATAACACACACCCCTTCTTTTGCACGGGTTTTTAAGTTAAGTAGCTATTTATTCTCAAAAGATTATGTTATTTTCTGTCGTTTTGAAACAGAAATGGTATTGTGTTTAATGTCGATTATCAAATGCAAATTTCGTTCGGTAAGTTTTTTGAAGATTAGAAAAATTAAATATTCTACAAAAAATTTAAGAACACGAGGAATTTTTTTAAAATCGTTTCACTATTAAAAAAAGATTAATAACAAACCAATCATTTAGAAGACTGCACGTTTAATAAAAATAAGAGAAAATAAATAGGTATATTTTAAAGCAATTTAATTGGTTTTTTTAAACAATCAAAAATTAGATATTTTATAAAATTAATCAAAACATGGCAAAATCTTAAAATAAACTGGCAGAGCGTATAATTATTGAAATCGATTGATGCGTAATAATGGTTACAGATAAAGGCGTCAAAAAATAAAAAAAAAAAAGCATAAATATCTCATTGGTTTTTTTAAACTAAAAATCGTATGCAGTTTTGGTCTTTCTTAGAATATATAGTAGTAATTTGTTGACTCAATATTGGCAAACTGTGCAGTTTTTACTGCATAACTGACATATTTAAAAACCAAAAAACAACTCAATATTTTTAACATTCTTACGTTTAAAATTCAGTGTTGATTGTTTAAAGTAAGTGATCTAAAGAGTTGAAATGGATATCTGTTGAAGATCACAAGGGAAAATAAGAAAATAATTCTGCGCATCAAAAACTAAACCTCCTGTCCAGCTGCACCTGTTTCTGTATTCAGTTTTACCCCTCCCAAAGTTGAGGTCATAAGTAAGGCTCCAGTTTCCTGGGGGTGTTTGTGGTGAACCCTGGGCGCGGGCTCTTCAGCTATGCTTAGCGGTTTGTGGCACGGCAAATATGCCAGAAACACCTGGGCGAACGTTTTTCGGAACTGGCCACTCATCGTGCAGTATAGAACAAAATTGATGGAGCTGTACAGTACTGTGAGCATTTCAAAAAATTGACCCAGACTGTCGTAAGCTTCTTTGAAGTCAGGCTCAAGGGTGACAACAGCGGTTAAAATTCCCAGCGGCAGTTCCACAATAATGAAAAAGAACACAATTATTAAAAGCATGATGCTGGTTCGCAGATGCTGAGAGGATTCGGCAGTTCTTTGGTTTTTCAGTCGCCGCTGTCGCAGTTGGGCCTTTCGTAGATCGGCGATTAGGAGCAAACTCAGGACGGTTAGACATATACAGGGAAACACCTGAAGGTGAATTTGAGGCCTGTTGAATCTTTAAAATAAAATGCTGTGGCTTTCTTTGAAATTTTATTATTTTATCTGATTTATTTTAAATCCATAAACATAGCTTTATTTTTACTATGGTTTTTTTAAGGAAACGCAACTGTGATTATTATACTATATTGTAAAAAAACGTTGAGAAAATTAGCAATATTGATAAAAAAGTTAGATCAAAAATGCAGGTATTTAGGATTATGGTTTAAACAAAAATTTTAGTTAATTAAAATATGTTGGCATGGATTTTTTTGTATTTCTATGGCCTAACAAATAGTTGTTTGTATCTCTTTTGTAATATTAAGAAGTATCTGAGAAACTTTGAAGGGAAGGGGTCAAGATTTTGAACCAATAAATTTCTGGAATATTTGAAACCGTATAATTTACTAGTCGCTTGTTGTTTTTCAATTTTACTCCTAGATATGATTGGCGCTAGTTGTCATTGTACCCTCTTCCTACACTAAAAAAACATTATTCAGAACTAGTCTATGACAAATAATTTAAATAAGATTTAGATTTAAACATTATTAAACTATTCAAAATTGTGGCACAGTTACAGAACGCTCGTCTAGAATATGCTCTCTAAATTTACTTTTTAGATTTTCAAAAGCTTGTGTTTTTTTTAAATTTTAAGCCGAGAAAATAATTTGTACATTTTTCAAATTAGTAATTTTTAAAAAACAAAAAATAACAAGTAATTGGCTGAAAAAAAAAACAAATATTTGTTTAGCTTACAATAATTTTTATTAGTTGTAAAGTAACAATAATAATCCCTGTTCAAAAAATTACAAAGTAAATTTAGAAAGTGGAAGCTTAAAAGATCTCTATGAAGACAATCAACCAGAAAAAACTTTGCATCAGAAAAATATCAATATGATATATCATATTGATATTGTTATTAAGTGTAGTGGTTATGCTATTAGTGCTGATTTTTTTTCTTTGCATATGCGGCTAACTTAATGAAAAATTTAACGTTAATTTAAAGACTGTATGATAAGCAATGTGGAGGTTTTAACGGATTTATAATTAAATTTGTCTTTTTTTTTGAAATGTAACTATATGATTTTTTTAGTATAAATCGCCTCAAATTCACCCAATTTTAAAATTACTTTGCAACAAATAGCAAAAACCCAATGGTTGTACTCCTGCAAACCCGTATTGCTTGTGTAGCGCAGTTCGAAACCTCCGAACAAAGAGCAGTTGCGAATTTGGTCAGTCCTGTTGCCGATTTCGGTGATTTTCGAGTTAAAAAAGAACGTGAGGCAGAACAGCGGTACTAGGAAATAAGTGAGAACCACGGCTTTGGTCACTCCAGTGGCGGTGACCAGGTTACGGGTGGGAAAATGGATGCTCAGGTAGCGGCAAATGGCCAGGAGACTGGTGTGTACCAGAGCGATAGTGTGAAATATGACGCCCAGGTTGACATTTACCAGGATGTAAAACAGCCAAGAGTAGGTTTTCCAGCGCAGTTGGCACGGCTGCCGCTTCACCGTTTCTGCGTAGAAACTGTACACAGTGTAGTTCATCAGCAGGAGGAGCTGAGCCCCTGACAGTCCAGTCAGAATAACGTTGACAGGCGAGTGACGCATACTTTTCCTGGTCAAGACGATGACGGTGCTGGAAGGTTTCAGTGACGTACAAACTCTGGACAGTTTTTTGTTAGGATGTAAACATAGAATTATTAAGCTTACATGTGTGTTTATTGCTATTCACATATATTATGTGAATAACAAAAAACCTTTAGTATTTTATCATCTATTAAACTATCCCTAGGAGTTTGTTTGTCACCTGATATTAGCCAGGATGCCCAAAATGCACACTACTATTACAAAATAAAAATGGACATGCGTGTATTGTTCCAGGATATCTGCCATTCTAGAAATATTTAAAATTTAATAAAACGACAAACCTCATAAAATGATAATTTTACATGATTGTCTAATGTAAACCTAACATAAGCTTTATTAATAGAACGCAACTCACGTATATTACCTAATATTCTTAATTAAAAATTACTAAACTGACAAGAAGATTAAAATAAATGGGTTTGCAAGAAACATTTGCTTACACTTGTTCATTTGTTATTGTTCTATTCGTAATTTTGCTATTTTTTAATATATCATACTTTTTTCTAATATATCATCCTTACAACATAACGCCAAACCAATGACTAATCCTAAGTTTATTCTTAAAAAGTGCTCTAAATTTTCAAGCATATTTTTGAGTGTTTAAAAACAGGTATTAGTTTACAAAATTTTCAATTATTTTATATAGTAATATTTCATAGTTCTCCTATAAAAACATTGTAAAACTCAGGAGTGTTTGTGGGTGACAATGAATTGTAAAACTATTAAAGCATCAGCTAAAAAATTGGCTCCAAACATCACGAATAGGAATACACAATTAAATTAAAAGAATAACCAAAAAATCAACTAAAAAATAATATTATACACAATGAAATATAATTTGGAAAAAATATTGATAGTAATAGTTTTAAGATAATAAGGCTCAATTGGTATATTAGTGCATACTTGAGAACTTAATAAATATACATTGATTAAACTGTCAGATAAATTTATTCCTTTGTTGGCGAAATATGTCAAATCAATTGTTTTTCCAGTGCCCATTTTCACGCCTATCAATATTCATCACGTAGATTTGGCTCTGGGCCTGTTTCATACTGGTCTTGTAATTACAGTCTTGTCTTTTTTTATTCTGCATTTGGTTGATTTGTGGTTTTGCTGTCAAACTATTTATTTCATGTACGTGCTGTTGTGTGTTAAAGTTATTCCAGTTTACTTTGCTTGAATTTTTCCAGTGCACAAAAAAAAAACCCAAGAGAATTAAAAAACAAATACTGTACATATTTTCACGCCTGTATCTAATTTATTTCATCACGGTAGATTTGGCTCTGGAGGTTTTTGATTTGCTTGATCATGGTAAAAATGTTTTGCAATATATTTTTGGGAGAATCCTACCGCCTTTTTTAAAATTTAAAAACATGCAATTTTTTACATTGCTTATAAAATAGTTTTAACTAATTAGTAAGTTTGACCCCTTGAGATTGTTATCACTGCTTCAACGCCGAGTGTCTATCGCGTCTCACTTCTCAGTGTAAAAAGGCGGGCGGAAAGCGCTGCGCTGGATTTAACATTTAAGACGCGCTTTTTGACTTTCAAAATTGCAAGGGGTCAAAATATACAAATAATAAAAGAAGATTACACTGTTTAGGATAGAAATCTTCTCGTTTTGTGTTTTAATATACGTTTAAATTCTATAAAAATACGACACAAATCAGGAAATGAAACCCACTTACAAGAAAAGCTTTTTTAATGAAGCAGATATAATTTATTTCAACAAAAATTGATTTGTGTCAAGTCCTTCACACTGTTGGGAATGCTTGCTTGTCTTGTCTATTAGATACTTCTTAACAAGTAAGCTAAAAGTAACGTACGATGATGAAATTTTTTTATTAACTTAATCCTACTTAGTGCGAAACTTGTTTTTTATACGTTTTAACAAACTCCCGGATTAAATGATTTTTTTTTGTAAAGATAGGTTAAAAAGTTTTTGATTATTAAATATTTATATTTTCAATTATATGTAAGTTCATAAGTATTGATTAAATATGATTAAGACGTATTTAAAGTAAATTAGGTTTTTTTTTGTTTTTGTGTGAATAAAAAACTAATAGGCACACTTTAACAAAAAAATAAGTGATTTTTCGTTTAAAAACAAAAAAAATTTATTTTAAGCAAAACCTATATTATCCTCAAATAAAATAATATTATACAACGAGAAAAAACAGACTTTGTAAGGTTTTGAATTTTTACAAATGCTATCTATTTTTTTATAGATTCACTTATTGTGGGAAGAAAGGATCGATGAGCGGCATAGAAATCTGAAGTGGGAAATCTAAATTTAACGGCCTTGCGCTACTAACACCCATATGGAGTTCAATTTAATCGGAATTCTCAAAAAAACATGTCAACATTAGTGTTGTGCATTAAATGTATATTTTTTAACAATAAAACAAGCTATACATGAATCTTGGCATTTTTTAGCAGTTTTTTTACAGACAAAAAACACTAAAAATATTTTTAATCTTAAAACTTATTATTGTTTGTGTCAAAATTTGGCATTTTTGCCTCAAACATAAGTTTGAAATAAAAGCAAAAGCGAATTATGTAATCAATATATATAATATGCGAGTGAATTTCGCAAAAAGTAAATTTGGATTGACCTTTGATAAAAGTGTTTCAGAATCTCACAGACATAGTGGATGTATTTATAAGTTACACAAAATATCTTAATATTTAGAATTTGATTATTGTAGAATTATTAAACTAGAGTGGTAAAATCGACTAAGATATTTGTCTTGTGGATCTTAGTAGTCTCTAAGACGTAGTCTTTGTTGTTTGGCATTTGCGTTGACTTGTGATCTTGAATTTGATATTCACTTGCTTGTTTTTTCCGTACTATATTTGTTTTTGTTTGTTTATCAGGAATAAGTTTCGAATAAATTTTATTCTTATAACTCAAATTAATGGTATTTTTTAACAGTACAAATTTTATAAAAATTATTTTTATATGAATTAGCAAAAAAAATTTTACCTACCCTATAAACCCCCCACAAATTTCTTACCTATCCTACCCATACATTGAAAATTTTTGAAAGCTTTGTTATTTGTTTTAGCGGACTAAACCTTATTAAAATTTTGAATCATTAATTTAATGTCACATATACATAGAAGCGCTTTTTAAATATATGTTTACTATTTAGTACAAAGAAGCATAAATTGATAAAAAAATTAATTTTGTAATCTGCAGACCGCATAAAACCTATATCAGGAAAACTTTATAATAGTCTTTTCTCACGAAAAAGAACTAACAAGAAAATAATTGAGCTTCTTGTGGAAATAAATTACAAAAACAGAATACTAAATACTAAAAACATAAGTATTATGTTCAAAATATATTTCATATTACATATTAATACATAATACGCAAAATCAAAACTGCCCATCGAAGTTGTAAATTTTTCCGTCGGTTACTTTGAACAAGGTATGATCCGGGCTTCAAACATAAAAAATATCCCCTTTAAACAAGAACTTTTTAAATAAAATTAAACCAATCAATATTAAATAATAGATTTTGGGTGGTCACACAGTTTTATTAGTCATAACATTATATAATATATTGTAAGCAAGAACCTGTTAAAAACACTGCTAAAATATCACTGGCTTAAGGTGGAACACTACAGTTAAAACCGCACAAATTTTGTACAGTCACTGTTCATTACAGCTGTAACCAATTTTTAAAAACTACATACTGTATTAATCCTCATGTCCTGAACATCATTTTTTATATTTTGATGAAACATAAAAATTAAAAATAAGCTGTGGCAATGGTCCACAAAGGGGATTCCGACGAATCGCAGGTTTTTTTCACAAAATGACATATAAAATTTTTTTGTGCAAGTCGATTTTAAAAATTTTTTGTACGTAATTAGAAGACGAGTAGATAAAACTTTCCTGTTGTTTTCAGCAAAATCGTATAGAAAAAACTCGAGAAAACCCGACATTTTGAAAAGTTTTTTGGGAAAATTTTATTAACTTTGGAGCCTAATTTCTCAGTAGATCTCTATACGATTTTTAAATAAACAACGCCAATGTTTCTAACCCGTTGAGTTCTCCATTTTGATATATATTTTGTTAAATTCGGTCTGTAAACAAATTTTCATAATTTTGCAACGGATGAATTTGATTTGACGTCGGGAAACTACATTTTGAAACATTCGTTTAAAAGTACTTTTTAGCTAAGGTATCTAAAACGAGCAGTAGCCGAGTGGTTAGAGCGTAAGACTCAGCATACAGAAGATCTAGGTTTGAAACCCCCTGTGAGTTATTTTTAACACCAAAAAAATTTTTTTTTAATTTTAACTTTTTTTAAATTTTTTTACCTTTTTAATTAAAAAAATGTACATTATTCAATACTGTATTCAACCCAGAGTACGTACTTTAAGGTGGTTTTGAAGTAAAACCGGGGTAGAGTCAGAGTGTCCCTCCTAGGGGAGGTCGCAACCCCCCCTAGCGCCCCCTCGGGGGTCAAATCAAAAAACAAAGTTCAGATTCGTAATCAGGACCCCCCAAAACCCACGATTGGTTGTTTTTGAAAAAATCAAAGAAATTTTTGGAACTGTAGTGTTCTACCTTAAGCTTTAAAAAATAATTCTACAACCGGTTGCACTCTAGTTGTTACATAAATTACATACCACAATGTACATTACATAAACTTCGATATATTACAAAGTCAATCAATGTACACTATGTGCAAACTGAACTCTTGCAAATTACCTTAATTAAAATTAAACTCGTAATTTTAGAACAAAACATATTTAGCAAAAAAATTTAATTTATGCAAAAAAAATTCTTTTTTTTAATTTCGTTAATGCGTTTAATGAATAAATATAAGTGATTACATGTTCACAAAAATTGAAAAAAATCCACATGAAATTGTCACATGAAATTATTATAATAATTTATTTACGGTTTTTACGGTGATTTGTGATGTTTACAAAAAATATAATATTTTAAAAGGCTTAGAACTAAAATTAATAATGTTCATAGCTTTTGTCAGGACTTAAAGGGAGAATGACAGAAGGTATACATAACGCAAAAAATGTTAATATAACAGAGTAAAAATTAATATTGTAAAAAACCTAAGTTTGATTAATTTATACCATCTAGGCAATTTGCAGTTATTAAGATTAATCGCGATTTTTTTGGTTTTTAGTTATATATTTAAAAACATTTTGTAAATTTAAAAAAAATAAATTGTATTATTGAAGATTATAAACGAAAAAGTAAAAATTGTCACTAATTTAAGATTAACCGATTGTTTTGGAGCAAAAATAGATAATACTAAGCAATTTTTCACAGTCTCTCATATATCTTTAATCAATCTTTTAAAATTTAACGCGTTGTTTTGGTTTGTTTTTTAATTTATCATTTTATTTCCTTCGTTGAGCGGAAACATTGAACCGTGGGCTAAAGTGGGGTGGAATTATAGCTAAACTTTTAAAAAGACATACCCTGATAACATATCTGGCAAATTGTGAGGTTAGATTATATTTTGAAGCCTAGGTTTTTTAAAGCTCAATTTGGGGGCCTAGTCGAAAAATTTGTTTTATTGTTTTATTTTTAATCAATACGTAATAAACTTATTTATTTTAAACTATTACGGAAAGCAAATTATCAGATTCAACTTATGGATAAAATAGATTTATTTTGCGAGAATTTTTATTTTGCGGTGCTATAATCCATAATCACATTTTGTTTTGCTAGCTAGGTCCATACTATCAAAGCATTGTTTTATCAACCATTTAAAGGTTACTTAATTTTTTAATAAAAATGCCAGACGCTGCATTTTTCTTAGAAAAATAATAAAACCATAGATAAACACAGACACTGATACTATTCGGATAAAAAGTTCGCAGGTTTATACGGATAAACACAGATAATCTCTTAGGACTTTTACCTAATCCTACTTAGTACTGAAAACTAATCTATCAAACTGTTATGAAAGGAAAGCTTACTCCAGCCTGGTTAGGAATAATTTAGAGTTATTACGTCAAAAGAAAGGATTTTTTGTTTGGGATATTTTATAAAAGAAGCCATTTATTTCTGCTACCAAAATTAAAAAAAACTAGAAATAAAGCATGGGCTAAAGAAACCATTTTAATGGTTTTGATAGTTTTATTAAGTTGACATATTAATCAATTCCAGCAAACTATTATAAATTTTATTTTAGATTTTTTTGTTTTTTTTTAATGTTTTGTATTTCAATAAAAATATTTGTTGCTTAAACGATGTAATTTTTTTCGATCTAATTTTTGATGAGTTACCTGAAACAACCAATCATAACCCTGGAAATTTTTTAAAAAATATTTGCTTCTAAACCGATTAATAAACTGTTTTTATAACATTAGAGCATCAGTTAACAAGAAACAAAAAAGATCACAATGTTGACCCAAATAACATACTCGAATAGATTTGGGTTTAGCTGGGTAAAAATGTATTACTTTTCAAGAAATTTTACAGTTAGCGAAAACGACAAGAAAAATCTATTTTTTAACAATTTTTGTGTCTTGCAGTTGAAAAAGATTAATTAAACGTAAAAATTAAAAGGCAAATTTTAAACTTTACACATAAAGTACGACTAAAGCATCTGATGCAAATTTTTTAACCACAAAAAATGTATTGTAATCAATAAAGTTTTTAAGATCTGGTTACTTTTCTCACCTCAATAAAGCGAAAAAACAAAAGAAAATTGGGATCACATCATAAACTGTGCGCAAATTTTTATGCTTTGTTAAGTTTTGTAAAAAGATTGGTATGTTGTTCAGAAACTTATTCGAAGTGTTTTAAAAATCCCCAATTTTGTATATATATATTATATATATATATATACAAAATTGGGATTTTTAAAACACTTCGAATAAGTTTCTGAACAACATACCAATCTTTTTACAAAATTTAACAAAGCGTGAAAATTTGCCACGCTTATAATGTGAATTTACAATTTCTTTTGTTTCGCTTATTGAGGTGCAAAAAAAGTAACCAGATTTAAAAAACTTTATTGATTACAATACATTTTTTGTGGTTAAGATTTATCAGATATTAGTCAGTACTTTATGTGTAAAGTTTAAAATTTGCCTTTTAATTTTTACATTTAATTAATATTTTTCAACTGCCCAAGACACAAAAATTGTTAAAAAATAGAATTTTCTTGTCATTTTCGCTAAGACTCAATTTCTTGAAAGGTGATACATTTTTACCCAGCTAAACCCAAATCTATTGAGTATCGCTATTTGGGGTCAACATTGTGATCTTTTTTGTTTCTTGTTAACTGATGCTCTAAAATGTTATAAAAACAGTTTATTAATCGGTTTTCAAGCAAATATTTTTTAAGAAAATTTCCAGGTTTAGTGATTGGGTATTTTAGGTAACTCATCAAAAATTAAAGCAAAAAATTACATCAGTTTAGCAACAAAATATTTTTATTGAAATACAAAACATTAAAAAAAAACAAAAAAATCTAAAATAAAATTTATAATAGTTTTCTGAAATTGATTAATATGTCAACTTAATAAAACTATCAAAACCATTAAAATGGTTTCTTTAGCCCATGCTTTATTTCTAGTTTTTTTTAATTTTGGTAGCAGAAATAAATGGCTTCTTTTATAAAATATCCCAAACAAAAAATCCTTTCTTTTGACGTAATAACTCTAAATTATTCCTAACCAGGCTGGAGTAAGCTTTCCTTTCATAACAGTTTCATAGATTAGTTTTCAGTACTAAGTAGGATTAGGTAAAAGTCCTAAGAGATTATCTGTGTTTATCCGTATAAACCTGCGAACTTTTTATCCGAATAGTATCAGTGTCTGTGTTTATCTATGGTTTTATTATTTTTCTAAGAAAAATGCAGCGTCTCGCATTTTTATTAAAAAATTTAAGTAACTTTTAAATGGTTGATAAAACAATGATTTGATAGTATGGACCTAGCTAGCAAAACAAAATGTGATTATGGATTATAGCACCCGCAAAATAAAAATTCTCGCAAAATAAATCTATTTTGATCCTACTAAAGTTGAATCTGATAATTTACTTTCCGTATATAGTTTCAAAATAAATAAGTTTATTACGTATTGATTAAAAATAAAACAATAAAACAAATTTTTCGACTAGGCCCCCAAATTGAGCTTTAAAAAACCTAGGCTTCAAAATATAATCTAACCTCACAATTTGCTAGATATATTATCAGGGTATGTCTTTTTAAAAGTTTAGCTATAATTCCACCCCACTTTAGCCCACGGTTAAATGTTTCCGCTAAACGAAGGAAATAAAATGATAAATTAAAAAACAAACCAAAACAACGCGTTAATATTTTAAAAGATTGATTGAAGATATATGAGAGACTGTGAAAAATTGCTTAGTATTATCTATTTTTTGCTCCAAAACAATCGGTTAATCTTAAGTTAGTGACAATTTTTACTTTTTCGTTTATAATCTTCAATAATACAATTTATTTTTTTTAAATTTACAAAATGTTTTTAAATATATAACTAAAAACCAAAAAAATCGCGATTAATCTTAATAACTGCAAATTGCCTAGATGGTATAAATTAATCAAACTTAGGTTTTTTACAATATTAATTTTTACTCTGTTATAATAACATTTTTTGCGTTATGTATACCTTCTGTCATTCTCCCTTTAAGTCCTGACAAAAGCTATGAACATTATTTATTAATTTTAGTTCTAAGCCTTTTAAAATATTTATATTTTTTGTAAACATCACAAAATCACCGTAAAAACCGTAAATAAATTATTATAATAATTTCATGTGACAATTTCATGTGGATTTTTTTCAATTTTTTTGGAACATGTAGTGTTCTACCTTAAGCTTTAAAAATAAATCAACGGTTGCACTCTAGTTGTTACATAATTACATACCACAAACTACATTACTGAAACTTCGATATATTACAAAGTCAATCAATGTACACTATGTGCAAACTGAACTCTTGCAAATTACCTTAATTAAAATTAAAACTTGTAATTTTAGAAATAAACAAAAACATATTTAGCAAAAAAATTTAATTTATGCAAAAAATTTTTTTTTTAATTTCGTTAATGCGTTTAATGAATAAAATATAAGTGATTACATGTTCACAAAAATTGAAAAAAATCCACATGAAATTGTCACATGAAAATTACTGATAATAATTTATTTACGGTTTTTACGGTGATTTGTGATGTTTACAAAATATAATATTTTAAAAGGCTTAGAACTAAAATTAATAAATAATGTTCATAGCTTTTGTCAGGACTTAAAGGGAGAATGACAGTAGCAGAATACATAACGCAAAAAATGTTATTATAACAGAGTAAAAATTAATATTGTAAAAAACCTAAGTTTGATTAATTTATACCATCTAGGCAATTTGCAGTTATTAAGATTAATCGCGAATTTTTTTGGTTTTTAATGATAAATTAAAAAACATTTTGTAAATTTAAAAAAAATAAATTGTATTATTGAAGATTATAAACGAAAAAGTAAAAATTGTCACTAATTTAAGATTAACCGATTGTTTTGGAGCAAAAATAGATAATACTAAGCAATTTTTCACAGTCTCTCATATATCTTTAAATCAATCTTTTAAAATTTAACGCGTTGTTTTGGTTTGTTTTTTAATTTATCATTTTATTCCCTTCGTTGAGCGGAAACATTGAACCGTGGGCTAAAGTGGGGTGGAATTATCAGCTAAAAACTTCTCAAAAAGACATACCCTGAATGACATATCTAGCAAATTGTGAGGTTAGATTATATTTTGAAGCCTAGGTTTTTTAAAGCTCAATTTGGGGGCCTAGTCGAAAAATTTGTTTTATTGTTTTATTTTTAATCAATAAATAAACTTATTTATTTTAAACTATTACGGAAAGCAAATTATCAGATTCAACTTATGGTGATAAAATAGATTTATTTTGCGAGAATTTTTATTTTGCGGTGCTATAATCCATAATCACATTTTGTTTTGCTAGCTAGGTCCATACTATCAAAGCATTGTTTTATCAACCATTTAAAGGTTACTTAATTTTTTAAGAAAAATGCCAGACGCTGCATTTTTCTTAGAAAAATAATAAAACCATAGATAAACACAGACACTGATACTATTCGGATAAAAGTTCGCAGGTTTATACGGATAAAACACAGATAATCCTTAGGACCTTGACCTAATCTATGTAGTACTGAAAACTTAATTTATTAAACTGTTAGCGAAGGAAAGCTTACTCCAGCTGTATGTTTAGCAAAAGTTTTTAGGTTTTTAATATCAGAAAAATATGGGTAATATTTTAGTTATGTAAAATGTTTAGATTTTTAATTGGCTAAAAAACTATTAAAGGTTTTGTTGATTTCGATGACGCCATCAAAAACGGTTAACCGCGCAGTGACTTAACCCATTTAATATAAGGGAAAGAGCGCTCCGCGCTCTTCCCTGATTCCTTAACTATTTTTTTATATTCAGCAGAAACTTTTTTATATTCCGAATTTTCATTATTTTTTTGCACTTTCGCCATAATCGTTTTTTCTTAATTTGAATCTTTTTAATAAATTTGGGATAAATATGTTGTTTACATTTCTTAGAAATTTTTTTCAATGGTATATGATTGACGATTCCTTCTATAAGCACTGATTTAAAACAGACCCACATTTCTTCAATTGTGGAACACGATAAACATAGATCATCCCAATTTACTGCTCTTAAATACATGGAAAACATTTCATAGTCTCCTTTTGAAAAAGCTGGTACCAACATGCATTTATAATCATCATTAGATTGCTCTTTAAAAATCTTAACATCCAGAGAAAATTTAATTGCATTATGATCAGACGTTGAAAAACCTGGCAATACTTCAATATCATTAAAAATTTCAGGATCAGTTGAGAGAACTAAATCAAGATAATTATTTTTTTGGTAGGACTAGAAACAAGCTGCGTTAAACCTAGTTCTTGGAAAAACGAAAACCATTCTTGCTCATTTTGATTATTGGATTTAATTTCTTCCGTTGACCAATCGATGCTAGGCAAATTAAAATCGCCACCTAAAATTAAATAAGCAAAAAACAATTTTTTCGAATCATTTACGCAGACATTTAATATAAACTAATCCCATCAATTTTTGAAGATTTTTGGTATTTTTATACGCCACTCGAGAATAATAGTTTTTTTAATCGGAATTATTACAGTGGCATTCATACTCTTCAGCTAAATAGGTTTACATGCGCAATGACAGTTTACATGTGCAATGAAAGGCGCGCTGTACTGTTGCAAAAATATCAATTTCATAGCGCAGGAAAACGTTTTGTGAATAGTGTTTTCCCCATATTTTTTGCGCGAATAGGAGACGGTTAAAAATACTATCCTAAATGATCGCGTTTTTAATTAGTTTAGCTTGACTGTTTTTTAAACTCCTTTTGTTCTCAGTTTTTTTAAAAATACAAAAATTTTTTCTTTTAAATATTTACTGTTCAAAAATAAAAACACCCTGCAAAACCCTAGTTTTTTACGAAACCAATAAGGTTATCTAACACAATTTGTATAAAAACTTGCATGGAATACAATTGCGCCTTTTTGGAAGCTTTCATCACAAAAACAAAAAAAATTATGTGGTAATAACTTTTTTTGGAAATCATTGTTGCTACCAAACTTTTAAACACATGCAAAACAGGGGGTTGTTGTGTTTTAAAAAGTACTACTTTATAGTTGGTATAAAAAAATTACTGGTGTGGTAAATTATACAAGTTACCCATTAATGTTTATTGAAAAAACAACATTTATTGGGTTCTCATCCATACTTAGACAATTGCACCTTTGACGGATATAGTATCTAACTTAACATCGTTATTTCATCTTTAGATATTTTGCCGTGGCTTTAATAGGACGACAACAGGTGCTGAACACAGACAAAAATGGATTCGATCTTTATTTCCCACTTTTTACCACACTGGAATTCTTCTTTTACTTCGGTTGGATGAAAGTCGGGGAGCAATTAAGGTAAATGAATTTTGTTATTAACCCTTTCCGTTTACTAAACAGCGAAAAAAGCGTCAAATTCCTAGATTGGCGGCAACGGTTCAATCGAACGATTTGGAGGCGTTAGATACTGCCTCTAGGATCTAAAGATGACAACGCGCGGAAGTTGTCATCTTTAGATCCTACAGCGCGCAAAAAGGGGTCGTTAGATCCTCTAGGGCGCTAAACAATTTTTTTGTTTTACCGGCGTTCTTTAAGTATGTAAACGTTGTATTCTAAGGGTTAAAAAATACTAACTTTTATAATTAAATAAAATACTAATAAAATAACCGTGATAAAAATCGAATTGAATCGAATACTAATAAAATACTTTGTAAAATTTTTAATTAAATAAATATTAAATAAATATCAATTAAATACTTTGACTTTTTTGCAAAAAATATCAATAAATATTTTAAAATTTTTATTTGAACGAAAACATAAGTACATGTAATGCAAAAAATAGGAAAGATATTAATTATAAACTCGTCGCATAAAGTGTTTCACATAAAACTCTTATTTAAAAAAGAACATAAAATTATTGACTCCAATCGTCATTTACACTGTTTTGTATGTTCTGTCGTGTGATAACTAAAAACATTTAAGTTAATTTTAACTGTATTACCACTAAAACTCTGCAGTGCACACATTTATTAATATAAAGTGTGTTTAATAACCACTAAAAATTAATGATGTTAAAATTTAAGGTCTAAATTGTAATGAAAAATTAGAAATCACGGTTATTATGTAAAATGGGTTATTGTGATGGGCGGAACTACGGAAACCCCGGAACACCGGAACCGGAACCCAAACCGAAATTGAGATATTCTCCAAAAATCCGGAACAGGAACCGGAAACGAAATTCTAAATTTTGCGTGGAACATCCAGGACCCGGAATCGGAACTGCCTATCACACTGTGAAACCCCCGGAACAGAGGTTTCCACGCTAGTGGAATAAGGCCCCGAAGCTAGCACAGTATGCTCTTTGGTAGGAAATCACTTTTTTATATATGTAGACGTGGAATGTACCACGCAAAAAACTTATCGTTTGTTTCACAAATAAGCACCATACGAATGCGAAGCTAGATTGTTTTAAGCGGTTAATAGGTTTTCAGGCATATCGTGGTGTGGTAGCATTAAGTTTTTATTTCAAAAAAAGAAGTGGAAGAAGATGAATGCTCAGCCTGGCTATAGCAGGACCTTACCGTTAACAATCGCTGGTACTTTCGATTAGTGTACTAGCTAATGCACAAAGAAAATCGAGGGTTTCTGTTTTCCTCATGGTGAAACGACGCGTTTGTGTATTTTAAAAAAATACATACGATAGTTTAGCAAATGCTATAGTAATACAGAACGTAAGTCCAAAGTCACGTAAGGAATAGTTTGCATATGGTTTGGTTGAGAATTACATTCGCAACTGTCGAAGCACCTTAATTTTTTTGTTGGAAAGCCGCGCAAAAACTGCTGAACGTACTATTACTGAAATAAACATCATACGGAACAACCAATCAACTGCCTGCCACCCATGCTTATGCAAATTATTTCTTACGGGACTTTGCGTCTCCAAATTCAAGCTCCAAATTCCCTAAAGGCTGCTTCATACTTATGTAAAAACATGTAAAAACGTCCTTTGGACAAAGTCCAAAGGACAAATGCAGCGTATAAACGTGTGTAAAAACGTCCTTTGGACTTTGTCCAAAGGACGTTTTTACATAAGTATGAACCAGCCTTAAATCGCCTGCAATACCGCCAAGCTAAGCTGAGAGTTAAAGTATTAGGTTATAATCGTCAGTAACGTCACTGACATAATTGTCAGTCAGTAAGGTCTCTTGAGCGAGAAAAATTCGCATAGGGCACTTCTTCAAACGAAAGCCAAGATTCTAGGACACGAGGGTACTGGACACGAGGGTACTGGACACGAGGGTACTGGACACGAGGGTACTGGACACGAGGGTACTGGACACGAGGGTACCGGACACGAGGGTACTGAGCTAAGAAAAAATACGTTTGCCACAAATATGTAAATTTTTTAAACTGAATGAGCCGAACTAAATTTTAATCGTTTGAACGTGAAGACAATTAAACGTTACATAAGTCGTTTCGTTTTTAATTATAAATAACATTTTTTCTTGCTTAAATATAATGCCATTTAATAATCAAAAAACTACGTAAATTGTTTAAAAAACATCATACTAAAACATGAAATTTTTAAAGGTTTTTTTACACACAATTTATACCATGGGTTTTTAATAAAAACAATGATAATGTTTGAAGCTATCTCCGAATCTCTGAACGTTCGAAACCCTGCCTTTAAAAAAACCAAAGAATTATTATTAAACAACCATGAGTGGAATGAGAACGCCAAGAAGTTATTTAACTACTGTGTTTTTTTCTAAATCATATACTCGTACGAAAATACGAAGCGAGTTTCAGTTTTTTGCTGTCCTTTTTATATTTAAACTCCTTTCATCGACTCTTGATTAAAATAAATGAGTTTTTTGATAAAATTTTAAAAAATAATAACTCCTGCAAAAATAGATTTTAGCAGTAGAAATGTAAAAAATAACTTCTTGCCTTTTTTAGTCCACTCTAGCTTTAGGAATTTACTTGAACACATGTTGATCATTTAAAACATACAATTGTTAGATTTTTCATGTATGATATTTTATACATTTAAATCTAAGTATAAAGTCGTGAGTTAAATAATCCAACAACGGATCTTTGGGAGTCTTCAAAACCCATTGCACGGTAAACTTTCTTTTCCTAAGCCTAAGCAAAACCCAAAAATTAAGCTAAACTTTATCATAATATTTCAATAATAGTGTGCTTTTTAAAATTACCGAATAATTTACTGTTAAAAAAGGCAAGCAATTGTTTTTCGGAAAAATATTTTACTAAAATGTTTTATTTGCAATTATTTGTGCAGTTATTTTTTCCGTTAAGGCATTTTTAAGAATTCATTTTTTTCAACACACCACGAAAAATAACCACAAAAATGTTTTGACAGCACAATCAAAGCATAACAGCAACCTTAATGCTTATTATCTTTCAAGTCGTCACATAGATTCTCAAGATTTTTAAAGCTAGTTATTATATAAAAAAATTCACGAAAATGTGTACAAAGTACACGAAAATGTTTTAATGTTATGAAATTATTATTTTTGTTTTATGTCTTCTCAATAGTTTTATTTTTATAATCCTCTTTTATAAGTCAGTCAAACAACTAAATGATATTTAATTATAATAAACTATTGTTATGCAATAAGTTTATTCCGTTTTATGCGGGAAGGTTATGTTTTTTGCTCGTCAGTACCCTCGTGTCCAGTACCCTCGTGTCCCCCTTGCATAATGAATCGATTTTGCTGCCAGGTTGTGGTGAACGCAATTTTTTTAAGCCCAGTACCTTCGTGTCCAGTACCCTCGTGTCCAGTACCCTCGTGTCCAGTACCCTCGTGTCCAGTACCCTCGTGTCCAGAACCCTCGTGTCCCGTTCTTAAAGCCAACGACTGGTTATACACAAATTTTTCCACTCATCTTGAAATTTGGTACAACAAACAATTATTACTGAATAACTAATTTTAATTGTCATTTTTACAAACTATAAGCACTAAACAAATAATTAATAATTATTTATTTTCAAAATCTTCTATAAAATCTGTTTATTTTTACTTTCATAATTATCTTCCTTTTCTTCTAAGGTTTTACATCACGTTTTTTACTATTTTCAACCCACTAGTCGCCTCCCACCTACATTCTACACCTTTCTAGGTGTTTACTCTTAATTATTCCCATAACCTGCTTTCTACACCCACTATGGTGTTTCATTTCATCAGAATCTAAACCTGCTCTCTACACCTACTATGGTGTTTCATTTCATCATCCTCCAAACCTGCTTTCTACTCTTCTCAGAGTACCTTTACTTTTCAAACCGTTCTACTCATTATAAAAATTATTTATTATTATATATAACTCCTTGTCTTTACTTACACCTGCGTTCTACGCCTTTCAAGGTGTTTACACTTAACAGTACCTAATCTCCTTTCCACATCTCACTTGATGTTTATCAACCTCTAAACCAGCTACCCAAACCCTCTAGTATAGCTTCACTCTTACCTAGTACATTACCCAAAAAATTGATTATTATATTCTATGTTTACAACCAAAATTATTTAATCTTTATTTCTATAACTCAATAACTTCTAATTCTATAATTTTTTCAATCTAATTTATTTAATTTATTATCTAACAAAATACCTACAGTTTTATTACAATATAAACATTTTGCGTCATATTACAAATTCATAAATTTGTTAAAGTACCGCTTCTTTAATAATAGGTTATAAAAAATATAAATACCTTTTAAAAATTTAACAAAACAATCAAACATTTTGTCTTTTCGTCTTAGCTTACTAGTTTTTAAAAAAAATTTTTATTTTACTTATTAATTATTTAATTATTATCATTTTAATGCAAATCCTTACAAATATTTAAATGTTTCTTTAATCCTTACCAAGTTCTGTTTAAAAATTCTTTCATAAAACTCTCATTTATATTTAACAATAATCATATAAAAATCATATAAATATTCTTTAAACATTTTTCTTCAAATTCACAACCCTTCCCTCTTTTTCTATTACTATGGTCGCTATCGATGACATTCCGTGAGTGACTTGACGTTATTATTTTATTACCAACTGTCGTATGCTGTGAAACTGCGCGGTTTCATTGCTCGCTGCTGCGCGATAAAAACCGGCTTTATAGCGCAGGGAACAGTTCAGACAGACAAAAACCTTTATGTAATTTTGTCGAAAATATTACAATATTGACATTTTTTAAATTCGAGGCAATGGAACAATTCCTCATTTTCAAAACATTTCCGCAGTATGTAAATTTTATCGTATTTTTAAAAACTAGTGGACTATTGTATTATTCACATTGGACTATTCATTACTGAACTATTGATTTACATTATTATTATTATTATTATTACTATGTTTAGGTGTCCTTTCGGTGAAGATGATGATGATTTCGATATGAATTACGTTCTGGATAGGAACATTTACGTTTCCAATCTCCTGGTTAACCAGTTGCACGACGAAAGACCTCCAATGGAAGAGGTAAAAATCAAATTTTACATCTTTCAGCAATAGGGTACCTGGCATAAACTCGGCCAGCCTTAATTTCGGCCCCCGACTGTTATTTTTGCCATGTGTAAAATTATGAAATGATTTGTGTATGTATGACTAGACAGATCGCCAGTAGTCGCACTCATAAAGCGCGATTAACCAAGGATTAATCAAAGATTAAGTATGGACGTCTTTTTTTCATGGACAAGGAGAGAATCGGATTAAAAAGCGGATAAAAACTGACTTTAAACGCGGTTTTTGGACTTTTTGTCATGTTTTATGTCTTGAAAAGTATACATACTGTTTTAACTAAAGTATTTTTATATAAATAATTGTCAAATTTTAAGAATATTTTAAAAAAGTTAACTACATGATATTGTTACTTTTTAATTTCGAAATAAAAAAAAATAAAATTGAAAAAGACGAATTTTATTTTGATTTTGCATTGGTTCACATTATTAATTAAATTCATAAAAATTTAATTCCTCTGTATGTTTAAACATATTTAACATATTTAACATATAAACATATTTAACATATTTATACAGATCTTTCGTAGTCGGAGTTTTGAAAGCGCGCGAAATTTCTATCGGTTGATCTGCATACTACGAAAGATAAGTAGGAGATACGGTAATTATCCATTATGGTGACACTTATGTATATTGCATACTTCATGTATAAACTCCGTTTCCGTGCAAGGTGCCTATATATTTAAGTGCCTGCTTTTTAGGTTCTGTCTTGAAAGTTTACTATTAAAGATAAAAAGAACGAAAAGTGGCGGTATAACTAAAATTATTTTAATATTAAAGCTAAAGTCTTCCAGGGGCCTATTTCATAAAAATTGCTTGTAATTAATTTACAGCTGTAAATTAATAAACGCGTATTTTTCTTTTGCATCATGGGTGGCGCGGGAGCGCCACGGGGCGATTTAGCCCCGTGGCGCCGCGCCAACCATAATTAGAGAACGTGGGTAAATTTTGAAATTCAGAACCTTCTTCTTCTTCTTCTTCTTCTTCTTCTTCTTCTTCTTCTTCTTCTTCTTCTTCTTCTTCTTCTTCTTATTATTCCAACGCTCCATTCTTAAAAACGATATTCCTCATTCGTTACTGATTGATCAAAACTAAACATGGGCTCATTAGAAAGAAGAAGGAATTACGCAACTTTCTTAGGAAAAACTTTTTTCATTTAGGTCCTTGTTATCGATTTATTGATCAAAATAAAAAATTGAAAAATAGACAAATAAAAACTTCCAACCGCACAATAACAGCCTTTTGGCAACAATAAGGATTGTACAGAGCAGACAACCAACATCCCCTCATAAAAACCGCACAAAAATAGCAGACCGGTTTTAATTGGTGGCAGAAACGGCGCCAGTTCCCAGCGCCATCTGCTTCAACCGCGCGGAAAACGGCAAAAACAACAGAGTACTTTTTTTAATTCTTGCATTACTGATGACAAAATTAATTCAAAGTTTTATTTATTAAAAAATAATAATAAGCGTCGGTGGCGCGGGAGCGCCACGCGCCGGTAATCATCGGTGGTGCGGGGTGCCAATTGCAATTTAACCCACGGCACCGCGCCAACTATACTTAGACAACGTGAGTAAATTTTGTTATTCATGTTCATCATCTTATTATTATTATTATTATTTTTACTTTAAAAATTATAATTGCAATCATTGGCGCACGGCATCGCGCCAACTATATTTAGAGAACGTAGGTAAACTTTGTCTGGAGCGCATCTGCACCGCACTAACTATAATTAAACAACGTGGGTTAATTTTGTAATTTAAATTCATCTTCTTCTTATTATTATTTTTTATTTTATCTCGGCAACGGAATGATTATAAACATATGTCATTGCGCAGCTAAAACTATAGTTTATTAGGCTATTTTTTAATTTAATTCAAAAAAAGTGGTAGACTAGCCTTGAAAAATGCTCTAAGAATAGAGCAGGAAAAAGGGGCGATTTTTCCCCGGGTGTATGTTTAGACAGAAAAGATGTAGACTAGTCTGAGATGGAGATTATGTGGATTATAGGAAATTTGCATTTGGTTTGGCCAGCTGCTCACTAAATAAAAATTTCTACGATATGATAATGATTTGTTTATACATTGATCTAATCACACAGCACTGTTGCATTTTTTTAGTTTGATGAAATGTCAATTGAAAAAATCATACTCACAGCTATCTTTGACAAGCGCGAAATCGCCACTTTTTCAAATTTATAGTTGTTTCTTAACATACAAATATAACCTTCTAATTGAAAAAGTGGCGATTTCGCGCTTGTCAAAGATTGCTGTGAGTATGATTTTTTCAATTGACATTTCATCAAACTAAAAAAATGCAACAGTGCTGTGTGATTAGATCAATGTATAAACAAATCATTATCATATCGTAGAAATTTTTATTTAGTGAGCAGCTGGCCAAACCAAATGCAAATTTCCTATAATCCACATAATCTCCATCTCAGACTAGTCTACATCTTTTCTGTCTAAACATACGCCCGGGGAAAAATCGCCCCTTTTTCCTGCTCTATTCTTAGAGCATTTTTCAAGGCTAGTTTTAATTAAAAAGTATATTAAAAAAATTGCGTTTAGAATTAAAAAAATTAAATGTCTGTAAATTCCGTAAATTCCACAGTTACGTACGTATTTTTTAATTAATAAAATAAGAAGAAATTAAATGCGTCTATTAATTAACAATTACAGAAATCTTTATAAAATAGGCCCCAGGCTGTAATTAAAGGGCAAACACTAAATTCCACCGACTCCGACTCCGTCCAAAATCTACCGTAATCTACCGTAATTTTTAGTATTATGCAAATTTTATTCTAAGCCTAAGCTTAACCTGCACATCAATATATAATTTGCAGAAATTTGAGGCGGAGTCTGTGTCGGTGGAATTTAGTGTTTGTCAATTAAAGGCGTCAGCGCTCACCGTCAGGAAGAAAGAAACACTAAATGCGCGAACTAAAATAATTTTAAAAAAATTTTCAGCGGTTATGTAACCAATTATTATTGAGTTGCGTCAGGTGTTTTTCTGCTCGTGATATTTTCTCAAAGAACGAGTGTTTACTTTACCACCCAGCTATTTTCATCCTGATAGAATTTATCTTTAGTATATAAAACAGCGATTCTCATTTTTATGGAAAGTAGTGATGTAGCCCGGAGCTCAGATCTCCGGTGTTCAGTTTTTGGAGACTCTGGAGCAACCCCGGAGCTCTACTCTAATTTTGTACTAATTTTCTAATCATATTTAAACTAATTTTTTTCAAAACTTATTAAAAAACAATAAAAAATAGTCCTAAAAATCCAGATAAAATATATTAAAACATATTAAATCCTCATTTACTGGTGGAGATCCGAAGCTTTCACCTTTTTGGCGATTGTAGTACAAAAAAAATTGGGGGGGGGGGGGGCTGAGATCCTTCTTAATTTTTGAAAACATTAAAAAGCAGGGATAAACGTAGATAAAGCTGTATATGACATTAGAGTAGGACCATTACTTACGGAAAGATTCAAACAAACAAAAAGACAAAAGCGTTGCGCGCTTTTTTTTTTTTTTTTGTTAATCTAAAGTTGTCTTCAACGCAGTAATTTAACTTTCATAACAGCCTATAATTATATTATTAGTTAAAGATTTAATTCCATAATTTCTGCTCTATTCTTAGAGCATTTTTCAAGGCTAGTTTAACTTTCATAACAGCCTATAATTATATTGTTAGTTGGAGATTTAATTCCATAATTTCTGCTCTATTCTTAGAGCATTTTTCAAGGCTAGTTTAACTTTCATAACAGTCTATAATTATATTATTAGTTAGAGATTTAATTCCATAATTTCTGCTCTATTCTTAGAGCATTTTTCAAAGCTAGTTTAACTTTCATAACAGCCTATAATTATATTGTTGGTTGGATATTTAATTTCATAATTTTCGTCGCCTGTATGCATTCATTTTTATCGTTCTTAACATTTTTTCGTCCTCTTGTAAAAATTGTCTGTTAAATTTAAGTCGTGAGATTTTTTTATGTTTCTATGAGCATAAAACTTAAGGTTTTAATCTATTACTTAATTTAATTGATTTAAGGGATGAACTAACCCTTGGGATTCTTTCCGCAGAGGGAATACCGCGCCACTGCTGCTCAGTGTTAAACTCTATATTTCGCTTCCGGTCGGCGTAAAGTTTTACCCGGAGCAGCGGTAACGTGAAATCCCTATGGATTTGTAGTGCTTTTACCCAAAAGTAAACTGTTCACAAAACGCTCAATAACAATTTGCTCTTTTAATGGTCTAAAATTAAAATAAAATTTGTTTAAATAACTTTTAGTTTTATTATAATTATTTTTTAGGAGATGCAGTGGGATCTTGGTTTTCCAATGCTACCGCATACAAAAGCTTCTGTCGGTGTGGCTGACCGGATACCAAACTGGCGCTTGGGAAGTTATAAAATTAATCCGGAAAATTACGAATTTAGCAATAAATGGGAGAAGGAATGGCGTCACAGGTAGAAAGTTATACGCCGTAAAAAATGTGGATTTATTTATTAATCAAAAATTAGCCATTAGTAGTTAACGGTTTAAATTAATTCTTATTAATCCATAAAATTCATTGAAGTCATAATAGTCATAAATTGTAAAATTGTCTAATTTTTATAAGGTAAAAATCGCCTTTTTTACCAAAACATTATTTTGACAAATATTATGTCAAAATGTAAAATCACAATTAGAAAATAAATTAAAAGTATGTTTGTTTTTTTACGTTGGTTAAAAAGGCAAAGCTTTCAAATAATGAATCCCATAGCAAAGAAAGAATGCGCCAGCCGCCAGGTGTGTTCTAAATATTGCCTTTATACATAGCTGCGTTTTTTATAGTGATTTTTAACAAACAAATTACTATAAAAAAATAAAAATGTGAGTATCAAGTTAGTACAGGGCTGGAGGACTCTAAGAGATGTCCTCGATCTCATGCTGTAGGCTCATGTGAATAAGATTGTTCACCTTGCACAGTGGCTCACGTCTAATTTGTAATAAAACTCCTTTATAAACTCATATAGAATGGGCTGATGCAATAGTTTGAAATCAATTATGTGGCGTCGCTAAGGGTATGACCAAAAAGCGAGTATTCAATCGTGAATGTGACTTAATAAATCAAAATAATAATAAGAAGAAGATGAATTTAAATTACAAAATTAACCCACGTTGTTTAATTATAGTTAGTGCGGTGCAGATGCGCTCCAGACAAAGTTTACCTACGTTCTCTAAATATAGTTGGCGCGATGCCGTGCGCCAATGATTGCAATTATAATTTTTAAAGTAAAAATAATAATAATAATAATAAGATGATGAACATGAATAACAAAATTTACTCACGTTGTCTAAGTATAGTTGGCGCGGTGCCGTGGGTTAAATTTGCAATCGGCACCCCGCACCACCGATGATTACCGGCGCGTGGCGCTCCCGCGCCACCGACGCTTATTATTATTTTTTAATAAATAAAACTTTGAATTAATTTTGTCATCAGTAATGCAAGAATTAAAAAAAGTACTCTGTTGTTTTTGCCGTTTTCCGCGCGGTTGAAGCAGATGGCGCTGGGAACTGGCGCCGTTTCTGCCACCAATTAAAACCGGTCTGCTATTTTTGTGCGGTTTTTATGAGGGGATGTTGTCTTGTTCGCTCTGTACAATCCTTATTGTTGCCAAAAGGCTGTTATTGTGCGGTTGGAAGTTTTTATTTGTCTATTTTTCAATTTTTTATTTTGATCAATAAATCGATAACAAGGACCTAAATGAAAAAAGTTTTTCCTAAGAAAGTTGCGTAATTCCTTCTTCTTTCTAATGAGCCCATGTTTATTTTCGATCAATCAGTAACGAACGAGGAATATCGTTTTTAAGAATTGAGCTTTTTAATAATAAGAAGAAGAAGAAGAAGAAGAAGAAGAAGAAGAAGAAGAAGAAGAAGAAGAAGAAGAAGAAGAAGAAGAAGAAGGTTCTGAATTTCAAAATTTACCCACGTTCTCTAATTATGGTTGGCGCGATGCCAGGGGGCTAAATCGCCCCGTGGTGCTCCCGCGCCACCCATGATGCAAAAGAAAAATACGCGTTTATTAATTTACAGCTGTAAATTAATTACAAGCAATTTTTATGAAATAGGCCCCTAAAAGACTTTAGCTTTAATATTAAAATAATTTTAGTTATACCGCCACTTTTCGTTCTTTTTATCTTTAATAGTAAACTTTCAAAGACAGAACCTAAAAAGCAGGCACTTAAATATATAGGCACCTTGCACGGAAACGGAGTTTATACATAAAGTATGCAATAAACATAAGTGTCACCATAATGGATAATTACCGTATCTCCTACATATCTTTCGTAGTATGCAGATTATCCGATCGAAATTTCGCGCGCTTTCAAAAACTCCGACTACGAAAGATCTGTATAAATATGTTAAATATGTTTATATGTTAAATATGTTAAATATGTTTAAACATACAGAGGAATTAAATTTTTATCAATTTAAATTAATAATGTGAACCAATGCAAAATCAAAATAAAATTCGTTTTTTTTAATTTTATTTTTTTTTATTTCGAAATTAAAAATTAACAATATCATGTATTTAACTTTTTTTGAATATTCCTAAAATTTGCCAATTATTTATATAAAAATACTTTAGTTAAAACAGTATGTATAAAAACATGACAAAAAGTCCAAAAACCGTGTTTAAAGTCAGTTTTTATCAGCTTTTTAATCCAATTCTCTCCTTGTCCAATGAAAATAGACGTCCATATTTAATCTTTAGTTAATCCTTGGTTAATCGCGCTTTATGAGTGCGACTACTGGCGATTGTCTAGTCATACATACACAGTTCATTTCATAATTTACACATGGCAAAATAAACAGTCGGGGGCCGAAATTAAGGCTGGCCGAGTTTATGCCAGGTACAGCAATACGAAAATCAACCAAGAACAACA
>JASAMX010017371.1:0-14363 GCA_030248175.1 Microlaimidae sp. YZB2_3
AAATTGTTTCTCATACAAAATTATGGGGCATTTTTGGTGTCCGATTTTATTGACTTGAGTTTTTATTTATATCACTATGCAAAATCTTCTTCGAGACCTTTCTGCACGTTCAAAATTCTGTCGAAATTCTTCATTCATATAGGTAATTTTTGTCGTTATGTTAAATAAGACTGTGGTGTAGAGTACACCTAACTTGTATTCTACTTTTCATTCTTTATTATACTATAGAACATGCACTCCTGGAATAAATTGATTCCTTAAAAATGGCATATCTGATTTGCAAAAACCTTTTTCTATTTCGATTTTAGCTATTTTAAAAAATTATTTTTAAAATACTATTTAAGTTTACAAATTTCAATTGTACTATGTATGCTATCATATTATATTTTTAATTACAAAAAGTGGCCATTAAAACTACAATAAAAACAATAAAAATAGTAATATTAAAAATAATTATTTAAATAAAAATAAATATTTATAGTAAACTTTAAAAACTTCTGAATTTATTTTTAAAAAAATTAAATAAAAAATTGTTAACTAAAAGCTTTAAGAGACTCATGACTAAAATTACTAGACAAATAAAACGATCTATGAATAAATAAGTGCACAACACTAAATTTAGGTGTTTTACTAAATTTCGTTTAGATTTATGTATATCTTTTTTATTTAAAAAATGCTTATCCTGTTAATTTTATTGACTCGTGTATTAAAAAATTTATATAGTACTTTGCCCATTTTTTTCAAATCTGCTTGTTTGGGATCTACCTTGTTTCGCTCCATAGCTCTGTGAAGTGCTGCGTGAACTTAAAAGCTGGACTTCGGTGGAATAATTATTAATATTTATATACATATATAATATGTTTCAATCTTAGAAAAAAACATATTATTTAAAGCTCATAACAAAGAGTATCCCTAAAATTTTATGCTTTGAAATAAATTTTTGACGATTGTTTGAAGTATATGCAATTTTATTATTCAAAATAACGAATAGATGATTTTACTGAAAAGCTAAAAAAAATTTATGATTAGTATGATTAATTTACCAGTTTTGTTGTGATCTTTTTTTTCTAAGAATCAGTAGTTTTTTACTGGATATATTTTGTTGTAATCAACATTCATTATTTTTTCATAATAGATCATGCGCTGAATCGGTTGGTTTAAAAAGTATATAAAAAATTTTAGCTTTTTAAAAGTCTTAGGTTATTTTAGGTATTTACGTGTTTGTTCACATAACGATCATTTTAGTATTTTATTGAAGTTTTAATGGCCACTTTTTGTAATTAAAAATATAATATGATAGCATACATAGTACAATTGAAATTTGTAAACTTAAATAGTATTTTAAAAATAATTTTTAAAATAGTAAAATCAAAATAGAAAAAGGTTTTTGCAAATAGAATATGCAGTTTTAAGGAATCAATTTTATTCCAGGAGTGCATTTTGTTTAGTATAATAAAGAATGAAAAGTAGAATACAAGGTAGGTGTACTGTACACCACAGTCTTATTTTACATAACGACAAAAATTACCTATATGAATGAAGAATTTCGACAGAATTTTGAAAGTGCAGAAAGGTCTCGAAGAAGATTTTGCATAGTGATATAAATAAAAACTAAGTGGAATAAAATCGGACACCAAAAATGCCCCATAATTTTGTATGAGAAACAATTTTTACACAAAAAAAACAAAAGAATAAACTGTGATAAAAAAATTCAAGAATAAATTGAATAATAGTTTATGAACCCAATAAAAAAACGATATTTCCTTCCCATTTGTCTCCTAAATTTTACCATTAAAAACGTTACACTTTAACAACAAAATGCGGGAATCAAATTAAGAGTAGATGTATAACTTTTGTTAATGAATTTTTGATTTATTATTCAGTTAATTTTATGATGCATTTTTCAAACCAACAAGTATTTGAAATATTTTAAATACTAAAATATACAAATCGCTCGCTGTTTTTCAATTTTGCCCCTACAAATGATCGGCGCTAGTAGTCATTGTACCCTTTTCCCACACTAAAAACCCCTTATTCAGAACTAGTCAATACTATCAAACATTCCACGCAATTTTTAAATTCTGAACTGTTGATTATTCCACATGTTAACTGTGCATATACGAACGAACAAAAATGCCAACGCAAATTTACTAAAGGTGAGTTTTTTAACGTAATACTGTTGAAAAAGTTAAATCATGTAAAATATTCTACACTTTACCATGTGAATAATTTACATGTCATAATCAACAAAAAACGTATTCGGCAGTATTTATAGAAAAACACTCGTGTAAATTATAGTCAACCAACAAACTGTTAATATTGTACAAGTTGTAGTAAATGTTTTTGCAAGATAAAAAATCTACTTAGATGATTGCTTGACATAAAATTAAAACCACCGTTTACAAACGGACATTTTTTTTACTTTTTTGCATTCTTGACACAGTTGAATGTCTTATTATTTTACTTTTTGAATTTGTTGTCATGAAATTTATAGCTTTAAACGGTTATGACCGCGTTGTTTTTAATACTAGAAACACGTGCACCAAACATTTGATTGGTACATTATCAAGTCTTCTTATGTTAATATTATATAGACAAATCAAAAGAAAAAAAAGAATAAACATAATTATCGTCTATAGCTGCTTGATTTGCAAAAATCTCAATGTAAATTGCCAATGTTTAATTAACTAAAATATGTTTGGGAGTAATGAAAAAATTTTAAAGCTATCTCGGTGAAACGGTATACGAGTAGATTTAGACAGGATTATTATAAAATGTTTGATAATTATGGGAACTTTTGTACTCGTTGTATGACGTTGAAATAAATTTTTTATTTAAGTACCAGTCATAGGGTAACGGTCTTTAATTTTCTGCAACTTAAAAACGATTTTGTTGCGAGTCAACAAAATCCTACAAGTGCTGTTTTATTCAAAAAATTATAGAAATGAAGTTCTTTGGCCTATTTCTGTTATTATGGGTTTCTGCAGGTTTTGGAGACGAGGAAACAGATGAGAACGTTAATCAGCATAAAGAGTCCATACAGCTACAGCTCGGAAGTTTTGCGTTGGTTCAGTATATAAATGCGCTGAACACAAGTTGGACGGTAACTATTTTATTATTTGAAATTATTTCTTAAATTAAATTTACCCGTTTCACAGAGCTTACTATTTTGCATACTACTGCTTTTTTATTTCTGTCTGGACTGTCTTTATTTTTGCGCTTTTAAATATAGCCATGCAGTTAAACAAACTATTGATCTCGGAAACTATTAACCCGTGGGTCCTGCCTCACCCGCTTATACAAATCTTGGGTAGCTACACCACCAAAGTGAAGTTATGTTTATTTTTTGTAATTTTTATTTCGTCTAATGTGTCTACAGGATAAAAGTCAAAAGTTTAAATTCTAAGCGATTTTGAGAAACTTTTTTAGATTTTTAAAAAAGACAAAATAATTATGCTTGTTTTTTAGGTCAAAAAAACTCAAAAAAACTCTAAAATATCTAAAAAACCTTAGATCGATCAAACTTTTAATATTTTTTTTTGAAATTAGATTTTTGATGAAGTGTGAACCAAGGTCTTATTTTGTAAATATACAGTAAAAACCGTAAAACTAATTTTGTGAATATCCAGTAAAAACCGGTTATTTTTAACAGAAAATTTTTTATTCGTTTTAGTTTTAAAATTTTTAAAAAATTCTCTAAACTTTGTTATAAAAACTGCCTGAAAAAATAACCAATTTTGTCCTATTGTAGGTAGTTGAGTTTTACGTTTTTTTGAGACAAAAAAACGTAAAAACTAAACTACCGATGGGACTAAAATTTTGGGTTGTTTTTTAGGCAGTTTTTATAACAAAGTTTACCGAGAATTTTTAAAAAATTTTAAAATAAAACGCATAATATTTTCTGTTAAAAATAACCGGTTTTTACTGGATATTTTGAATAAAAATTAGTTTTACGGTTTTTACTGTATATCTTATAAAATAAACCTTGGTTCATACTTCATCGAAAAATTTAATTTCAAAAAAGTAGATTTAAAAGTTTGATTTGCATTGTAGGTTTTTAAGATATTTGAGTTTTTTTGAAAATTTTTTTTGACCTAAAAAACAAGCATAATTAGTTTTTGTCTTTTTTAAAAATCTAAAAAAAGTGTCTCAAAATCACTTATAATTTAAACTTTTGACTTTTATCCTGTAGTACACATTAGACCAAAGTAAAAATTACAAAAAATAAACATAAACTTCTCTTTGGTGGTGTAGCTACCCATTAGAAATATTTTGTATAAGGCGGGTCAGGCAGGACCCACGGGGTTATAGTCTCCGAGATCAATAGTTTGTTTGACTGCATGGCTATATTTAAAAGCCCAAAAAATAAAGAAAATCCAGACAGAAAATAAAAAAGCGAGTAAGGATGCAAGATAGTAAGTTGTGAAAGGGGTAAATTTGATTTAAGAAATAATATTTTAAATAATAATATAGTCTTACCGTCCAACTTGTGTTCAGCGCATTTATATACTGGAACCAACGCAAGCCTTCCGAGCTGCTGTTATGGACTTTTTATGCGATCTAACGTCTCATCTGTTTGCTCGTTTCCAAAACCTGCAGAAACCCATAATAACAGAAATAGGCCAAAGAACTTCATTTCTATAATTTTTTGAATAAAACAGCACTTGTTGAGGACTTTGTTGAATCTCGCAACGAAAATCGTTTTTAAGTTGCAGAAAATTAAAGGCTGATTCAAATATATGATTGGGTATTGAGATTAGAAAAAAATATTATAGTAACGGTACGGTTAATACAACAACGGCGCATAAAAAGTTGCATGATTACATACTAAACATTGTTATAATTATTGTCTAAATTATTTATAGTACCGGTTGAAGCGAGATAGCTTTAGAAAATTTTTTCAATACTCCCAAACATATTTTAGATTAATTAAACATTGGCAATTGACATTGGAGACTTTTCAAATAGAGCAGCTATGAGACGATAATTATGTTTATTCTTTTTTTCTTTTGATTTGTCTATATGCAATATTAACATTTAATAAACTTTATACTGTACCCATATCAAATGTTTGGTGTAGCGTGTTTTCTAGCTATTAAAAGAACGCGCTCATAACCGTTTTACAAGCCATAATTTCATGACAACAAATTCGCAAAAAAAGTAAAATAATAGAGACAGTTCAACTGTGTCAAGAAACACTAAAAAGTAAAAAATGTTCGTTTGTAAACGTTATATTTAATTTTATGTCAAGTAATTATTTAAGTAGATTTTTTATCTTGCAAAAACATTTACTACAACTTGTACAATATTAACAGTTTATCGGTTGACGATATACCCGCACGATTGTTTTTTTGATAAAGATACTCCGAAATATCCCGAACGTTTTGTTGAATTATGAGCATGTAGATATCCACATGGTAATGTAGATATATTTTACATTATTTAGATTTTTAAACAGTATTCACGTTAAAACCGTCATCTTGCAGTAAATTTGCCGTTGCATTTTTGTTCGTTCGTATATTTATACACATCTAACTATGTGGAATAATCGACTGTTCGGAATTTTTAAAAATTGCGTAAAATGTTCAATCAGTATTGACCTAGTTCGTAACTAAGAACTTTTAGTGTGTGGGAAAAGGGTACAATGACTTACTAGCGCCGCTATCACTTGTAGGGGCAAAATTGTCAAAACAGCGAGCGATTTGTATATTTCATATTTTAGAAACAATTCGAATACTTGTTCATTTGAAAAATGCATTATAAATTGATTGAATAATAAATCAAAAATTCAAGATTAACAAAAGTTATACATCTATTACTTAAATTTGATTCCCCGCATTTTGTTGTTAAAGTGTAACGTTTTTATTGTAAAATTTAGGAGACAAAATGGGAAATAAATATCGTTTTTTTATTCGGTTACATAAAACTATCATTTATATAATTTATCTCTTGATTTTTTTATCACAGTTTATTCTTTTTTTTTTTTGTGTAAAAGTTATTTTTTTGCTATACTAACTATCAGCAATTTTTAGTGTCCGATTTTATTCCACTTAGTTTTTATTTATATCACTATGCAAAAATCTTCTTCTAGACTTTTTGCACTTTCAAGATTCTGTTGAAATCCTTCATTCATATAGTTAATTTTTGTCGTTATGTAAAATGAGACTGTGGTGTACTAGTACACTTACCTTCTATTTTACTTTTAGTCATCTTTATTATTAGACTGAACAAACGCACTCCTGGAAATAAAATTTATTCCTTAAAACTCATACTCTCTTTTGCAAAAACCTTTTTCTATTTTGATTTTTCTATTTTTAAAAAATTATTTTTAAAATACTATTTAAGTTTACAAATTTCGATTGTACTATGTATGCTATCATACTTATATTTTTAAATTACAAAAAGTGGCCATTAAAACTTCAATCAAAATACTTAGAATGATACGTTTATGTGAACAAACACGTAAATACCTAAAAGAACTCTAAGACTTTCATAAAAGCTAAAATTTTTTATATACTTTTTAAACCAACCATTCACCAATCAAAAAAAAAAAAACAACAAAAATATCCAGAAAAAACACAAGAAAAGATCACAACAAAACGAAAAATCAACAATCAAAATTTTTTAGCTTTTCAGTAAAATCATCTATCTTATTGAATAATAAAATGCATATACTTCAACATCTTAGAAAATTTATTCAAAGCATAAAATTTAAATACTTTTTGTTATGAGCTTTAAAATAATATGTTTTTTTAGATTGAAACATATTATATATGTATATAAATATTAATAATTATTCCACCGAAGTCCAGCTTTTAAGTTCACACAGCACTTCACAGAGCTATGGAGCGAAACAAGGAGATCCCAAAATAAGGGGCAGATTTGAAAAAAATGGGCAAAGACATATAAATTTTATACACAGTTAATAAAATTAACAGGATAAGCATTTTTTAAATAAAAAAGATATACATAAATCTAAACGAAATTTAGTAAAACACCTAAATTTAGTGTTGTGACTATTTATTCATAGATCGTTTTATTTGTCTAGAAATTTCAAGTCATCTTAGTTCTTAAAGCTTTTAGTTAAGAATTTTTTATTTAATTTTTTTAAAAATAAATTCAGAAGTTTTTAAAGTTTACTATAAATATTTATTTTTATTTAATAATTATTTTTAATATTGCAGTATTTTATTGAAGTTTTAATGGCCACTTTTTGTAATTAAAAATATCATATGATAGCATACACAGTACAATTGAAATTTGTAAACTTAAATAGTATTTTAAAAATAATTTTTAAAATAGTAAAATTAAAATAGAAAAAGGTTTTTGCAAATAGAATATGCAGTTTTGAGGAATCAATTTTATTCCAGGGCGCTGTTTTATAAAAGTTCCCAACATGCCATTTTTTTGTTGAAGTCCATTTCTTTTTTGTAGAAAGCTAAAAATAAAATTGTTAGATAAATATATCTTGCATTAATCGCTATGCTTTAGCATAGGATTTCATTTTTTTGTAAATATTTACAAAGAATTAAATGTTCCTAACATTTATGAAACAGCGCACAGGAGTGCATTTTGTTTAGTATAATAAAGAATGAAAAGTAGAATACAAGGTAGGTGTACTGTACACCACAGTCTTATTTTACATAACGACAAAAATTACCTATATGAATGAGGAATTTCGACAGAATTTTGAAAGTGCAGAAAGGTCTCGAAAAAGATTTTGCATAGTGATATAAATAAAAACTAAGTGGAATAAAATCGGACACCAAAAATGCCCCATAATTTTGTATGAGAAACAATTTTTACACAAAAAAAAAAGAATAAACTGTGATAAAAAAATTCAAGAATAAATTGAATAATAGTTTATGAACCCAATAAAAAAACGATATTTCCTTACCTTTGTCTCCTAAATTTTACCATTAAAAACGTTACACTTTAACAACAAAATGCGGGAGTCAAATTAAGAGTAGATGTATAACTTTTGTTAATGAATTTTTGATTTATTATTCAGTTAATTTTATGATGCATTTTTCAAACCAACAAGTATTTGAAATATTTTAAATACTAAAATATACAAATCGCTCGCTGTTTTTCAATTTTGCCCCTACAAATGATCGGCGCTAGTAGTCATTGTACCCTTTTCCCACACTAAAAACCCTTTATTCAGAACTAGTCAATACTATCAAACATTCCACGCAATTTTTAAATTCTGAACTGTTGATTATTCCACATGTTAACTGTGCATATACGAACGAACAAAAATGCCAACGCAAATTTACTAAAGGTGAGTTTTTTAACGTAATACTGTTGAAAAAGTTAAATCATGTAAAATATTCTACACTTTACCATGTGAATAATTTACATGTCATAATTCAACAAAAAACGTGGGATATTCGGCAGTATTTATAGAAAAACACTCGTGTAAATTATAGTCAACCAACAAACTGTTAATATTGTACTAGTTGTAGTAAATGTTTTTGCAAGATAAAAAATCTACTTAGATGATTGCTTGACATAAAATTAAAACCACCGTTTACAAACGGACATTTTTTTTTACTTTTTTGCATTCTTGACACAGTTGAATGTCTTATTATTTTTTTGTTGTCATGAAATTTAGAGCTTAAAACGGTTATGACCGCGTTGTTTTTAATACTAGAAACACGTGCACCAAACATTTGATTGGTACATTATCAAGTCTTCTTATGTTAATATTATATAGACAAATCAAAAGAAAGAAAAATAATAAACATAATTATCGTCTATATTTGCTTGATTTGCAAAAATCTCCAATGTCAATTGCCAATGTTTAATTAACTAAAATATGTTTGGGAGACTGAAAAAATTTTCAAGCTATCTCGCTAACGGTACGATAGATTTAGACAATAATTATAACAATGTTTAGTATGTAATCATGCAACTTTTTATGCGCCGTTGTTGTATTAACCGTACCGTTGAGGAGATATTTTTCCAATCTCAATACTCAATCATATTTGAACGGCCTTTAATTTTCTGCAACTTAAAAACGATTTTGTTGCGAGAGTCAACAAAATCCTACAAGTGCTGTTTTATTCAAAAAATTATAGAAATGAAGTTCTTTGGCCTATTTCTGTTATTATGGGTTTCTGCAGGTTTTGGAGACGAGCAAACAGATGAGAACGTTAATCGGCATAAAAAGTCCATAAAGCTCGGAAGTCTTGCGTTGGTTCAGTATATAAATGCGCTGAACACAAGTTGGACGGTAACTATATTATTATTTAAAATTATTTCTTAAATCAAATTTACCCCTTTCACAGAGCTTACTATTTTGCATACTACTGCTTTTTTATTTCTGTCTGGATTTTCTTTATTTTTGCGCTTTTAAATATAGCCATGCAGTCAAACAAACTATTGATCTCGGAAACTATTAACCCGTGGGTCCTGCCTGACCCGCTTATACAAATCTTGGGTAGCTACACCACCAAAGAGAAGTTATGTTTATTTTTTGTAATTTTTACTTCGTCTAATGTGTCTACAGGATAAAAGTCAAAAGTTTAAATTCTAAGTGATTTTGAGACACTTTTTTAGATTTTTAAAAAAGACAAAATAATTATGCTTGTTTTTTAGGTCAAAAAAACTCAAAAAAACTCTAAAATATCTTAAAAACCTTAGATCGATCAAACTTTTAATATTTTTTTTGAAATTAGATTTTTGATGAAGTGTGAACCAAGGTTTATTTTGTAAATATACAGTAAAAACCGTAAAACTAATTTTGTGAATATCCAGTAAAAACCGGTTATTTTTAACAGAAAATTTTTTATTCGTTTTAGTTTTAAAAATTTTAAAAAATTCTTAAACTTTGTTATAAAAACTGCCTGAAAAACAACCCAAAATTTTAGTCCCATCGGTAGTTGAGTTTTTACGTTTTTTTGTATTCAAATCTCGAACAAATTTAAGTACTATAAAAGTTCGTTTTAATAATAATTAACAATTTACAAAAACTTAATTTGTTGTAATTTTCTTGAATTATTTTTTCATGCTTTTCTTGTATTATATCATTATCGTTTCACATGAATGTCTTATGCTTATCATATCATTTTGTCATGTTATATGATAAAGTTTTAGCATATGGTAGCAACAAATCGATTGTTAGCAAGAAGTAACACCGATCAGATATAGCATGTACAATCTGACTACAATTTTTTACTCTCAGCCCCAGTTTGGGAAAATTGCATTTACATTTATTTTTAAGTTAGCCATTTAGGCCGGTTACAATGAAAGATTTCATGGGGTGGATCTGGAGGTGATTAAATATATGATGGGTGTTAAACCAATTTCATCGTCCACAAATTACGAAGCAGATCGGATCTACAATCATGAACTTCTCATTCGGGAGGATCTAGAGCCACCGGTTTCATTCGACGCTCGAACACACTGGTCGAAATGCCAAAGCATTGGAGTTATTCGAGGTTGCCAGTTTTATTAGTAGAACCGATAAAGATCGCCTAAATAAAAAAAGGACTTTTGCATAGAAATAATCGTTATCTTAAAAATATTTTGAGAGAAGAAAAAAACTTACATATGGCAAATTTACCTATTCGCATTTTTTATGTGGCAGATTTCAGTAAACAATAATCGTCCGATTGATTTAGTTGTATGTATTACAAAACCGCAGGGAAATTACCAGTTTCACATTTTATTTGTCAAAACTCAAAAATTTTCAAAAATATGGTAGCTAAAAAGCGTAATGTATAGTTTTATTGTTTTCATTCTTTGTCAAAATAAAAATAAAAGTTTACTAATAAATTAATTATAGGCAAATAAAATCTAGCTGACCGCGATATTTACAGTATTGAATCGACTATTTAACAACAAAAACATTCAAAATTTTTCACTAAAGCGGGTTACTAACAAAGATTAAAAACTGTATTTTAATAATTATTTATCAAATTACTTAATTTGGAACATAAATGCAAATTTTTTAAGGGCTAAAGTTGGTTGATTTATGTATATTTTATGAAAAGGTGGAATTAAAAAAAAACTGCGTTCTTATTTGTTAAAAAAAACGTCATTACCGCACAATTTTAATTGGTCCCCTCATGTCTGTACTCTAATTTTCAGCGTCAGCCAGATATAATTCAACCATAATAAATAAATTAAAGACCGCAGTGAAACTGTTCTTGCTCCCTGGTAAAGGACTGAAACACATTTCGATATTCCTTTAGTTAAAAATGCTTCGCACATCATTGTGACGATGGTAGTAGTGTTCAGGCTAGAGTTTTCACAAAGTGCAGTGGTCACCCACTGCTAGGCATTTGCTAAAAGATTTGTTAAATCTTCTGAGATCTTTGATTTTATATAATTTACATCCTACATGGACAGCAAAAATATCTCTACCGCAGACTAGTGGTATAACTTCTACAGAGATATAAGATATTCTGTGGTACACAGTTTGATATTAATGCCATGGACAGCATTTGTTACTCTAGTTAGGGCAGATTATTATCACTTGTGGGTATCTTCTTGAAAACCAAATAAACTTATAAAATAAAAATTAATTTAAATTAAAACTGCAAATTATAGATCAGTCAGCGTGTGGGAGCTGTTGGGCGTTTGGTGCAGTGGAAAGCATGTCCGATAGAATTTGCATCGCGTCCCAAGGGAAAATTCAAGTCACACTTAGCGCCGATGATCTGATGTCCTGTTGTCACGAATGCGGAGACGGGTATTGGATTTTGGTTTGGTTTAAATTTACCGCATAAAACTTGGGGTACCAACCGGCAGTATAGTATAGACTAGTTCTAAATAAGAGTTTTTTAGTGCAGGAAGAAAGTAAAATCACAACTGGTACCAATTATATGTAGGTGGAAAATTGACAAACAGCGGGCGACTAGTACATTTTACGGTTTTTAATATTTTAAATATTTGTTGGTTCAAAATCTCAATCCCTTACCTTCAAAATTTCTGAAATACTTCTTAATATTACAAAAGCAAACGCATTTTTGGAAAATATTAGTTTTTTTTGTCGCTTCGTAGGTACGGCGCTCCTGGCGCACTTGGTTTCTACTTTTGTAATGTTTCAAATACAGAAAATGCTTTTAGTTAAAGTTTGAAATAGACGTGGTGACCGAATGAACATGGTGACCTTTTAGATTTTAGCTCCTTCCACGTTGATTCTCCACGTAGCAAAACATATAATCGCATATCACGAATAGTACCTGCCATTTAAGGGTTCTTAAAATTCTAACGTGATAAAAAAAACTTTTGTTAGATGTGAAGGTGGTTACCCTCTATCTGCCTGGAAGTACTGGGTGGAAGAAGGAATTGTTACCGGTTCTAATCACAGTTCCAACACTGGATGCAGACCTTACCCATTTCCAGCATGTGAGCATGAAGTCAATGGTTCGCATTACCGGTAAGAATTATTATAAATCTCGTTTAACCCTTTACGATTGTTATCGTGGTTCAGCTTCGTAAAGTAAATTGCATCCGGTGTCTTAGTGTATAAGGGGTAGGAGACGGCGAACAAACCGCCACCGCTTAGAAATTAGTCGTGTTTTTGCAGATATAATACGTTTGTCGTTAAAAAGCCTACGAGTTTTTGCCCAAAAAACAAGAAATGTGAGAAGAATTTCGCAGCAATTTTGATCTTAATTTCAGCTGAACATTTAGTGCCAAAAAAGTATCGTGCGGACTACAAACCAAATCAGGCCAATATGCATCATTTTAATTTTAAAAAATCATTTTAACTAAATTTAAACACTTTTCGTTTTTATCACAATAACACTAAAAAAATATCCTAAAAATCTTAATTCTGAATTACAAAAAATAGAAGCAGAGATCTTCTGTAAAAAAATCTAGACTAAAAACTTATAATTTTTATTGATTGTAAATTTATGTGTATTTGATGAAAAAAAAACAACAACAAAAAATGGATAAACCAGTGCTTGAACACGTCCTTTTGAACATTTGAAGACATTTGAAAACCGGTGCTACTAAAATATGTATACATGAAGTGAGAACCCAACCGATTGGTTCTCTACTTATTTGTAAGATAAAAAAAATTACATGGACAGGTACAGATTATAAAGAGTGTACCGTTTAGTAAACATAAGTGACGTATGTAAATTATAAATAAAAAATTGTTTAAATTTACAAAGACAATCGGTTCCTGTGCTCCGTCTTTGGTGGCTTAAAATCCAAAAGCTCAAAAGTTTTTGTACGGCAAACAGAGCATCCCAACAAATACGTCAGTAATCTTTACAATTGAGGTATCAAAAAAATTAAAAAAGATGTTGCTTTCTATGAGTGCAAAACTTGTAATTTAAATTGCTATACACATTAAGCAATCTTGTAAGTTGAGAATCACCGAAAAAAAAACGTTATTTTTGGAATGTTATATCCTTCTAAAAATTAGCCGCTAAAACTACTTTAACAAAAAAGGTTTGTGAGTTATTGGGGTAAGGTTTTTACAAAAAATCATCAAAAGCGAAGACAAAAAATTTGATTCTGTACCGCACTTTAAAAAATCTGTCCAGAGAAACTTTAAAATATGGGTTTAAAACAAAAATTTATATTTTAGACCGTGCCAGCACAAATCGTACCCAACTCCTAAGTGTGAAAAAAAATGTCAAAGAACTTACAAGAAAGAATATTCTGAGGATAAATATTATGGTAATAGATCACATATTTTTACTATTCATTTTTTTAGTTTTTAATTAAAAAAACTTTTTAACCAATTACAAAATTCAAATGTTAAAGGTGCGGTATACTTAATCAGGGTGTATTTTTTTCGCTTGCTTTTCAGTATCAATACATGCGTCAGGTTTCACTGAGTAAAAAATTGTATTACAAAAAAATAATATTTAGCGGTTGTCGAGATATTAGCAAGAATATTGCTTGGCTATTTCATCAATTTTTTCCGCCAAACAACAATAAATATGTACGCCCGATAAGCGATTAAAAAACAAACGACTGGCACAGGTGGAAAGATTGAACTGAACTCAAAATACATCAAATCTTTTATTTAAAATAAAGCATTACAAATACAATATAATAATTAAAAAAACACAGAAATTAGTATAATTAAAAATTTTACATATTTTCATAGAAGAATTACATATAAATTATCTTAAATACATCTAAATTTTTACGAGAAAGAATGCGTTTGCAGAGTCCAACGTAAGCGAAACAAAACACACCGGCCAGATCACGTGGCTGGTGTTTGGTAAAAAACAAAAAAATATCTGAAATAACCAAGCGATATTCTTGCTAATATCTCGACAACCGCTGATAATTAATTTTTTTGTAATACAATTTTTTACTCAGTGGAACCTGACGCATCGATTGATACCAAAAACCAAGCGAAAAAAATACACCATGATTTA
>JASAMX010017372.1:0-12166 GCA_030248175.1 Microlaimidae sp. YZB2_3
TATTGCCAAACAGGGAGCAATAAAAAGGGGGAATAAAAAAAAACAGAAAAAAAAGAGAAAAAAGAAAAAAAAAAGAAGGGAAAAGGGAAAAAAGGGGCAAAAAAGCAAAAATAAGGTAAAAATAGGTCTAAAGTGGCTTAAAATACATTGAAATAGGCTAAAAACCGTAAAAAAAAGTCGCGATGATTGCGTCATTATAGGTCAAAATGGCGCCATAATTTTAGGGTAATTTTTCATTTTTCCGCGGGGGGGGGGGCAATAAAACGGGGGGGGGCAAATCCTCCAATAAAGCGAGGGGCATTTCTATGTGTATGAGTCTGCAAATTGTAGGGGGTAAAACCCACGCCCGACTGGGCGGATGAATGAAAACTAATGGGGTAAACGGAGGATGCCAGGCCATCAAAAAACTTTAATATCTTGAAAAATACTATTATTTTTATTATTATTATTAATAATCAGATAACAGAATAAAATATTATACTAAGCATAGTCTATGCATAATTTCTGTTTTCATCATTATTCTTTGCTTTTTTTCTCTTTTTTTGATTTTTTTTTTCCTTTTTTTTCATCAAAATAAATGTCAATTCTGCGACTAAATTGTTGCCAATACAGAATGCAATTCCAACAAGTACATATCAACAAGCATAGCTAAACTTTAGAGGCTCAAAAAAGGCTCCTATTAAGACAGTTTCAAAACTTTTCTCTAATTATTCAGCAAGAATTGACAGTTACTTGAGATGGGGAGTAGGTTGTTCCAAAGGTGTAACCACCAGGGACGTAGACTTTCATTTTGGGGGGGGGGGCGGTAGAACAAAAAAAAATTTGGGGGGCTCCGCCCCCCCCCCCCGAAATTTTGGGGAGGGGGCGGGGGCGGAGCCCCCCTTAATTTTTGAAAACGTTAAAAAACAGGGATAAACGTAGATAAAGCTGTATAATACACTATTTTTGGCCTAATAACCTATATTATTGTAAATGTTTTTTAGCGGTAAAAACATGTTTTCTTAGCTAAAAATTACATAAGCACAATTGGCAAAAGAGCCTGATTTTACAAAAAGGTAATTAGAGACGCTCGTTTCAGACCCTTGACTAAACCCAGTAGCCGAACCCAGACCTGTGCACGGTCTAAAATGCCCCCCCGTTTTATTTGGGAGGGATTGGCCCCCCCCCCCCCGCCCCCCCCCGCCAAAAAATGAAAAAGTACCCTAAATATGACGCCATTTTTGACCTATGATGACGCCATCATCGCGAATTTTTTGCAGTTTTTTACTATTTCAATGTATTTTAAGCCATTTTAGACCTATTTTTAATTTCGCTTTTTTTGCTCCCTTTTTTCCCTTTTCCCTTCTTTTTCTTTTTTCTCCTTTTTTCTCTTTTTTCTTTTCCCCCTGCCTCGCCCCCCCGTTTCAAAAAGTCGCCCCCCCCCCCCGTTTTGGAGTCGCCCCCCCCCCCGGGGTTAAAACGGGGGGGGGCAATTCCAAAACGTTGGGGGCACGGGGGGGGCAACTTTTTTGAAACGGGGGGGGGCAATAAAACGGGGGGGGCAAGCAGGGGGAAAGAAAAAAAAAGAGAAAAAAAGGAGAAAAAAAGAGAAAAAAAGAAGGGAAAAGGGAAAAAAGGGACAAAAAAAGCGGAAATAAGGTAAAAATAGGTCTAAAATGGCTTAAAATACATTGAAATAGGCTAAAAACTGCAAAAATTCGCGATGATGGCGTCATCATAGGTCAAAAATGGCGTCATATTTTTAGGGTACTTTTTCATTTTTTGGCGGGGGGGGGGGGCAATAAAACGGGGGGGGCAAATCCTCCAATAAAACGGGGGGGGGGGCATTTTCAGACCGTGCACAGGTCTGGGTTTACTATGTGGGTTTAGTCAAGGGGTCTGAAACTAACGTCTCTAAATTCCTTTTTTGTAAAATCCAGGCTCTGCCAATTGTGCTTATGTAATTTTTAACTAAGAAAACATGTTTTTACCGCTAAAAACATTAGATAATAGGTTATTAGGCCAAAAATAGTGTATTATACAGCTTTATCTACGTTTATCCCTGCTTTTTTAACGTTTTCAAAAATTAAGGGGGGCTCCGCCCCCCCCCCCCCAAAATTTCGGGGGGGGGGGGTCCGGTCCCCCCCAAATTTTTTTTGTTCTAACAATCCGCCCCCCCCCCCCCAAAATGAAAGTCTCGCTACGTCCCTGGGTGGTTACACCTTGGAACAACCTACTCCCATCTCAAGTAACTGTCGATTCTGTGGATGCATTCAAGAAAAGTTTTGAAACTGTCTTAAATCAGAGCTCTTTTTGAGCCTCTAAAGTTTAGCTATGTTTGTTGATATCTTGTTGGAATTGCATTCTGTATTGGCAACAATTAAGTCGCAGAATTGATGTTGTTGATGAAAAAAAGGAAAAAAAAAATAGAAAAAGAGAAAAAAAGCAAAGAAATAATGAAATGATGAAAACAGAAGAATTAAATTATGCATAGACTATGCTTAGTATAATATTTATTCTGTTATCTGATTATTAATAATAATAATAAAATAATGCAGTATTTTTCAAGATATTAAAGTTTTTTGATGGCCTGGCGGTGTGGGTTTTACCCCATTGACTTCCATTCATCCGCCCAGTCGGTGTGGGTTTTACCCCTACCCCATTTGCAGACTTGTGCGCGGTCTGGAAATGCCCCTGCTTTATTGGAGGATTTGCCCCCCCCGTTCTATTGCCCACCCCCTCGCCAAAAAATGAAAAAGTACCCTATAATCATGACGCCATTTTTGACCTATGGTGACACCATCACCGCGAATTTTTTGCAGTTTTAGCCTATTTCATTGCATTTTAAGCCACTTTAAACCTATTTTTACCTTATTTTTGCTTTTTTTGTCCTTTTTCCCTTTTTCCTTCTTTTTTTCTTTTTTTCTCCTTTTTTTCTTTTTTTTTCTTTTTCCCCTGCTTGCCTCCCTGTTTTATTACCCTCTGTTTCAAAAAAGATGAAATTAAAGATCAGACCTGTGCACGGTTTGAAAATGCCCCCCCCCCCGTTTTATTGGAAGATTTCCCCCCGCCCCCGTTTTATTGTCCCCCCCCCGCCAAAAAATGAAAAAGTACCCTAAAAATATGACGCCATTTTTGACCTATGATGACGCCATCATCGCGAATTTTTTGCAGTTTTTAGCCTATTTCAATGTATTTTAAGCCATTTTAGACCTATTTTTACCTTATTTCCGCTTTTTTGTCCCTTTTTCCCTTTTCCCTTCTTTTTTTTTCTTTTTTTCTCCTTTTTTTCTTATTTTTTTTTCTTTCCCCCTGCTTGCCCCCCCCCCCCGTTTCAAAAAAGTTGCCCCTCTCCCCGTGCCCCCCCCCCCGTTTTGGAATTGCCCCCCCCCCGTTTTAACCCCGGGGGGGGGCAGTGCACAGGTCTGAAAGATTACCAATAATTAGAAGAAGAAAATGGTCAAAAGAGAATCAAAAACATCTCCTGTTCGAGTGAAAACTGAACCAAAATGCGATGAAGAAGATGAAGCTGCCCCGCCCGGCTCTCCGAACACTACACTTTTTGAATTATGGCAGCAGAAACGTACAGCATCCATAGGTAAGTGGCAACTAAATCAAAAATAAGCCAAAAAACCAGGCCATAGGTGCCCCCATTTGGAAACCTTTCTCTCCCTTAAGGGCGACATATTTCTGAGCCCGTATTTACTAGACACCCTATGTACATAGTTGCACTATGCAGCATGGGCGCCCTACCGATAGTGCGAGTTAAGTGATACTATGAAATTCAATTTACTAGACACACTATAAGTACCCCTATAGATAGTGGCACTTAGTGTACCACTATAAGTTGCACTATGTTTGCTGTCAAAAAAAGACATTCAAAGTTTTGAAATGGACTAATTACATAAAAAAATCAATCAAATTTTTGCAAAACATATGGTTTAACTCAATAAAGTATTATATAATTTATAAGACCACTAAAAACACTTTAAATTGATTTTAAAGTAATTTTAAAACTTAGGCAATTTTCTCTCTATAGTGCCACTTGCGAAACCACTATGAGAACCACTATGCGCTCTAAAAAATCAATATTAAGATTTAGGCAAACCACGTGTCCTCAAAATGGCGGCTTTTTACTGTCACATTACAAAAATAATAAAATATCATTCTTGCAGTAAAAAGTATATATTTTAAGAATTACATAAAAGAAGCAAATCCATAATAAAAATTATGATTTTCTAATATTTAATAAAATTATTATGCGTTTGTTTTTTATCATTGCATATGTGTTAAAACCTTATTAGAAAATATAAATTAAAAAAACTTGCAAAAATGCGTAAGAAACTAGCTCAATTATTGTATTTTTATCTATAATTATTCTATACTGCTCATCTTGGGGCGGTCTCTACCGCCCAAAGCAAATATCGCTGAATAACTAGTGCACGATTGTCTTAGTGAACAGGGAGGTGGGAATAAAACAGGGGGCGCAAGCAGGTGACATAAGGAAAAAAGAAGAAAAAAAGAAAAAAAGCAAACATTAATTAAAAAAAGGTCTAAAATGGCTTAAAAAGCATTTAACTAGGCTAAAAACTGCAAAAAAATTTGCGATGATGGCGTCGTTATAGGTCAAAAATGGCGCCATAATTTTTGGCTATTTTTTAATTTTTGGGTGGGGGAGGGCAATAAAACGGGGGGGGGGAAGAGCGCACAGCTACTAATATTCCGAGGGGGGGAGGGGACATTTCCAGACCGTGGGGAGGTCTGCCCTTTTTTCTCAAGGCCATTTTTGGTGTTTACGCCCCTTTTCCCATTTACCCATACCCCGTTCTCTTCTTTCTACCAGCTCCAAAAATTTTAAGTGTCTTTTTTGATAAAATTAACATAACACGGGATGATTATTGGTTTACAAAACCTTATTTTTTATTGTCCATTTAATTTCTTACCAATTTTCTATTATTTTTATTAGCATTTTTAAAACATTTTTTAGCAATTTAAAAAAATCTAGTTTCCCCCTATTTCCGCCACCCAAAAATCATACCCGCTTACTTGCGCTTTTTTTAGATTTACGTCTAAAAATGCATTTCCTTCCGAAGTCGGATTTTGGATCTATCTTGAGGTAAGCTTGCGTAGGTCTTGGCCAGCTGAAGACGCTGGCGAGCTACACCCCATGCCCGGATTTATCAAGATTGATACTTTATCGAATAACGTGTTACCAGGGCTGTAGCCAGGATTTCAATTGAGGGGGGATTTTTTGGAAGGTGCTTTATAGGGGCCCACAAGGGGGGCCTGGGGGCCCCCCTTGTGGCCTGGAGCCCCCCAGAAATGGGGGGTCTGGGGGACCCCCGCCCCCCAGCGGGGTCAAGGGACGAAACCCCTTGTCAGGGGGGTCCGGGGGGCAGAATGCCCCCCGGGGTGGAAAATTTTTTAATTTTAAGCTTTTAAAAGGCATCAGGAAACCTAAATTTAAGTACTCAATCTTTATTTATTTTCTGTTGCTTTTTTAAATAAATACAACAAAATAAAATAGTTTTAGGTATTTTATTACCATTTTAATAAAAAAAGAAAACGTTTTCTAAAAATTAAAAATCTTTATTGGGGGATTTTTTGGAAGGTGCTTTATAGGGGCCCACAAGGGGGGCCTGGGGGGCGGGAGACACCCAGACATGGGAGGTCTGGGCTGGGGGCTCCCGCCCCCCAGCGGGGTCAAGGGGCGGAGCCCCTTGTCAGGGGGGTCCGGGGGGCAGAATGCCCCCCAGGGTGGAAAATTTTTTAATTTTAAGCTTTTAAAAGGCACCAGGAAACCTAAATTTAAGTACTGAATCTTTATTTATTTCCTGTTGTTTTTTAAATAAATACAACAAAATAAAATAGTTTTAGGTATTTTATTACCATTTTAATAAAAAAGAAAACGTTTTCTAAAAATTAAAAATCTTTATTGGGGGATTTTTTGGAAGGTGCTGTATAGGGGCCCACAAGGGGGGCCTGGGGGGCGGGAGCCCCCCAGACATGAGGGGTTTGGGGGGCGGGATCCCCCCAGCAAGGTCAAGGGGCGGAGCCCCTTGTCAGGGGGGTCCGGGGGGCATTCTGCCCCCTGGGGTGGAAAATTTTTTAATTTTAAGCTTTTAAAAGGCACCAGGAAACCTAAATTTAAGTACTGAATCTTTATTTATTTTCTGTTGTTTTTTTTAAATAAATACAACAAAATAAAAATAGTTTTAGGTATTTTATTACTTTTTTAATAAAAAAGAAAACGTTTTCTAAAAATAAAAAAATCTTTATTTAATTTTAGTTAAGTTTTTATAGTAAATGCTTCAGTTATCAATATCCAAAGTTTGCTCTTCTTTTTGTGTTTGTTGCGAATTCCTTTACGATTTCTTCGATTACAGAAATGAACCAAAGCATTTACAATAAAAAATCCTAAGAAAACCGCTTTTTTATACCAAAAAAGTAGTTGAATCGTGACTTTCTGCTCTTTGATACTGCCGCTTTTATGCAAATATTTTCACAAAAAACAAAAATACAATATGTTTAAACTCACTGAACTAATGTTTTGAATTCATTTTTTATAAATAAGAGCTTTCATGAACCTAAATCACTTGAAGTAATGCATTTTAGATAGCTTTAATAGATTACAGAGTGATTTGAAAGAAAAAAAAATTTTTTCTAATTTTTTAAAAAACCAAAGGGGGGAGACCCTTACAAAATTTTTTGCCTTCCCAGAATTTGAGGGGGGATTAATCCCCCCAATCCCCCCCTGGCTACGGACCTGGTTACATGCACCATCACCCGCCGACTTTACATTATAACTCTTCTTTTTTTAGGCTGGGAACGGAAGAAAAAGCTGAAGAAGCTTGCGGGGTACACGACCTGTTTGTACTTTACATTATAAATCTCATTTATAAGGTGTTATATTTTTGAAACATTAACATAACAGGTAATTTTTATTTTAGGCTGGGAGCGGGAGAAGAAGCTGAAGAAGTTGGCCGGCTACACCCCTTGCCCCGACTGCCTCTGCTCGGGCTGGAAACCGGACGGAGCCGCGGTGGCCGCCGGCGGGGGCGGTGCCCCATTTTCCCCCGGCCCTTCTGCCGCCGACAACGGGAACCTCCCCCTGGACGACATAGACATGGGGGCCGTGTGCAGGGGATGCGCACACGCTATAGGTAAATTTTTTTTGAAATATTAACGTGGTGGCAGACCAAAAGGGGTTATCCCTCGGAAAATTCGATTTTTAACGCTTTTAGTACTGGAAGGAACCCAAAGGCGTGACTAAGATGGAGTGAGGTTGGTGAGATTCGGGGCGGGGGTTACAGGCTTAGGTGGGTAGGCTTCCGGATTTTGGGGGTATACCCGACCCCCATGGGCGTAGCCAGGATTTTCGAAAGGGGAGGGGGGGGGGGTCCAACTCTGAACAAAATTTCCCAAAAAGGGGAAAGGTCCAGGGGGTTCCACGTCCAAATCCTAAACGTTATAAAAGGACTAAAAAATTTTTTGCGTACTTCGTGCGGAGTGTTTATTGCCTTGTTTTATGTCACATACTTCATTATTTTCCAGTTATTTAATTAAACTAAATCTATAAAACCAAAAAAAAAATTTTTTTACAAACAATTTGATACCTTAAAGTTTTCGATTTCTAATACATTAACAACAGAAAAATGAGTACATTGAATTACAGCTGAGCAGTGGCGTAGCCAGGTGGGGGGAGGGCGGCCGCCCCCTCCCAAAAAAAAAAAATCCGGTGAAGCCGGATTTTTTCGTGAGGGGGGACCCTTACGTTTTTAGAATTTTGGGAGAAAAATTTTTTTTTATATATAGAAATTCAGAAACATTTCTGATGCGTTCCAAAAGCATAAAAATACACAAAAAAACATTCGCAAAATTTAAAGGCATCAGAAAATAGATAGTTGTGTTATATCAGACCTGTGCACGGTCTGAAAATGCCCCCCCCCCGTTTTATTGGAGGATTTGCCCCCCTCCCCGTTTTATTGCCCCCCCCCCGCCAAAAAATGAAAAAGTACCCTAAAAATATGACGCCATTTTTGACCTATGATGACGCTATCATCGCAAATTTTTTGCAGTTTTTAGCCTATTTCAATGTATTTTAAGCCATTTTAGACCTATTTTTACCTTATTTCCGCTTTTTTTGTCCCTTTTTTCCCTTTTCCCTTCTTTTTTTCTCTTTTTTTCTCCTTTTTTTTTTCTTTCCCCCCTGCTTGCCCCCCCGTTTTATTGCCCCCCGTTTCAAAAAAGTTGCCCCCTCGTGCCCCCCCCGTTTTGGAATTGCCCCCCCCCCGTTTTAACCCCGGGGGAAGTGCACAGGTCTGTTATATACAATTTCACCGCCTGATAATTTTGAAAATCAGACAAATTGTGCAGAAATTAGGTAAAAAAAACAAAAGTGAAATGTATGTTCACGCAAACACCAGGGGACGATTTTTAAGCAGTTTTTAGTGCATATTTAAAAGAAAAATTCGTCTCCGGCGGATGGGGGGACACGCCCCCCTCGACCCCTGAGAGACCGCAGACCCCAGAGGGGGAAAAGGGGGGGGGGGTCAGATTTCGAAATCTAGAGGGGGGTCAGGGGTAAAAAATTTGGAAATTTGGAGGGAGGGGGCCTCCCCCCAAGATTTTTGTCTAGGGAGGGAGGGGGCAAAATTTCGAGCTAGGGGGGGGGGTGGACCCCACCCTGCCCCCCCTTTCTCACCTATGGTGGGCAGCCTCCCGGATTTATGGGGGGGGGAGTAGGGAGTGGGTTTACCATTCCCGCGGTTCTAAACCATTGGAGTTAATAACAGGAGTTAATTGTCCAGCGCTAGTGGCCCCCCTTTGTTTGTTTACATAGCCAGTTTTTGTTGGTCAGGTGATTTCCTCCAGAAATGCTGTTGCCGTTTGTATGAAGCCATAGGTCTTCTGCTTTTAATGTGGTAGGATTTTCGGTACAGTTTAAAGGCTGGTCAACATCATAAGGTTTCTGATTGCATTTCGGGTATTCGTTTTTAATTAGAAAGTTTATTCGTGATTTGTATGAATTTAGATGATGACAAAATCCGAATCTTAGGAGGGTCAAGAGTGTTATTGATTTTCTTGGAGAGTGTTGTTCACTTTGGTGTATTTCAGGTGGTTTGCTTTCTAGTGGAGGATTAGGTTGGAGCTGAGAGACTCTTTTACGAAATAGGTTTGATTCTCTCCGCCATTTTATGACTATTTTTTATTGTTCGAAGTAAGTTTTGAAAAATACCCATATTTTAAAAAAAATAATTATTTTTTAAATCATTGTTAAAAACCGCTGGAGCCCCTTTGCTTTGAGAGTTTTCTTTGAAGTTTCAAAAAGTAAGCTCCGCTCAAAATTCTAAAATTCGAAGCATATCAAATGGACATCCTTTTCAACATTATAATATGAAAAAACCAAAATAAGTACAAACGACGAGATCAATGGCGTGCCCAGGATTTCATTTGGGGGGCGGTCTGCGGCTGGGTAAATACTAACCTTTGAAGGGGTGTCTGGGGGCGACAGTCACCCAGAAATATGGGTCTGGCAGACCTGTGCACGGTCTGAAAATGCCCCGCCCCGTTTTATTGGAGGATTTGCCCCCTCCCCGGTTTTTTTCGCCCCCCCCCCCCCAAACAATGAAAAAGTACCCTAAAAATATGACGCCTTTTTTTACCTATGATGACGCCATCATCGCGAATTTTTTGCAGTTTTTAGCCTATTTCAATGTATTTTAAGCCATTTTAGACCTATTTTTACCTTATTTCCGTTTTTTTTTTTGTCCCTTTTTCCCCTTTTCCCTTCTTTTTTTCTCTTTTTTTCTCCTTTTTTTCTCTTTTTTTTTCTTTCCCCCCTGCTTGCCCCCCGTTTTATTGCCCCCCCCGTTTCAAAAAAGTTGCCCCCTCCCGTGCCCCCCCATTTTGGAATTGCCCCCCCCCCCCCCGTTTTAACCCCGGGGGGGGGGGCAGTGCACATGTCTGGGTCTGGGGCATACATGGGAAAGTTGGTCAGGAGTGGGGGGGGGGTTAAACCACAAATTAGGGGAAGGGGTTAAATTCCGAGAAACGCAAAATACCCATATCGTTTTATTTTTCTGGAGTGCATTTTACCCATATCGTTTTTCGATTTTGAAGAAAAAATAGGTAAAAAACTCTAATTTTAGGTCAAAAAGCCCTTTTTATTGCATTTTTGAGCTTTTTATTGCTTAAAACATTCATTTTGACCTCAAAACTTAAGTTTGGAGGCAGTTAGAAGTCATTTTAAAGACATTTTTTTCTTCATTTTTCCAAAATTGGGGGGATTAACCTTTTCTCCTCCCCCACTTCTGAGTGGGGGGGGGTTGAACCCCCTTCTCAGAATTTGAGGGGGGGGGGTTAACCCCCCAACCCCCCGTGCCCATGTATGGTCTGGGGGGGCGAGAACCTCCCAGCGGGGTTAAGGGGCAGAGCCCCTTGTCGGGGGGGGGGGGGTTCCGCCCCCCCAAAATTTATTACACCAGTGGCGCCCCCCCTGGCCCCCCCTTTGGTTAATTGTGTTTATAGTACCTTGATTAAACACATACATGGGCACGGTGGGGGGTTGGGGGGTTAAACCCCCCCCCCAAATTCTGAGAAGGGGGGTTTAACCCCCCACTCAGAAGTGAGGGGGGGAGAAAAAGTTAACCCCCCCCCAATTTTGGAAAATAAAGAAAAAAAATGTCTTTAAAATGACTTCTAACTGCCCCCAAACTTAAGTTTTGAGGTCAAAATGAATGTTTTAAGCAATAAAAAGCTCAAAAATGCAATAAAAAGGGCTTTTTGACCTAAAATTAGCGTTTTTTACCTATTTTTCCTTCAAAATCGAAAAACGATATGGGTAAAATGCACTCCAGAAAAAAAACGATATGGGTATTTTGCGTTTCTCGGATTTTAACCCCCCCCCCTGATTTGGGGTTTAACCCCCCCACTCCGGACCAACTTGCCTATCCTATGTATGATTTAACATGTATGCCATAATTATTAAACGGCATAATCAATTTGAAATCGAAAAACTAAGATAAATTGTCAAATTAAACTGCCCGCAAAGCGGGGAAAATTTGGTTTTTTGACTAATAATATGCTTTTAGAAGCAGGGACGTACCCAGAGTTTCATTTTGAAGGTGGGTGGGGCGGATTGTAGTACAAAAAAATTTCGGGTAAAGTTTTGAAAACGTTAAAAAAGCAGGGATAAACGTAGATAAAGCTGTATAATACACTGTTTGGTCTAATAACCTATTATCTAATGTTTTTAGCTTTAAAAACATCTTTTCTTAGTGAAAACTTACATTAGCACACATTGGCAGAGCCTGGATTTTACAAAAAAGGAATTTAGAGACCTTACAGACCCCTTGTCTACACCCACATTGTAAACCAAAGCACATGAGCAGCATCTCCACTCCATGTTATTCAGGGTAACTACCTACCTATATGAAAAAAATCCGAGCCAATGCTATCGGCGGCTGGAAAATTTAGGAGGGGGGAGGTACATAAATCCAGACCTGTGCACTGCCCCCCCCCCCCCCCCGGGGTTAAAACGGGGGGGGGCAATTCCAAAAGGGGGGGGGCACGGGGGGCAACTTTTTTTAAACAGAGGGGAAGGGCAAGCAGGGGGGAAAGAAAAAAAGAAAAAAAGATGGGAAATGAAAAAAAAGGGACAAAAAAAGCAAAAATAATGTAAAAATAGGTCTAAAATGGCTTAAAATACATTTAAATAGGCTAAAAACTGCGAAAAATTGCGACGATGGCGTCATCATAGGTCAAAAATGGCGTCATAATTTTAGGGTATTTTTTTATGTTTTGGCGGGGGGGACAATAAAAACGGGGGGGGCAAATCCTCCGATAAAACGGGGGGCATTTTCAGACCGTGCACAGGTCTGTAAATCAACCAATATAATATGATTGTTTGTTTTGCTTTCTGTGTAGTACTTATTACTTATAAAAAATATTTTACTAACTTTGAAATAACATTAGGATTAGGCAAGATAAATAGCGGAATATATGTATGTTGTATACTATAGAAAGTGACCGCTGAGGGAAGCGAAGCGGAAAATTTTTTTAGTTTTTTGGGGTCAATTAGGGTACTAAAATTATTTTATAGTTTGGCGCCGAGCGATTAGCAAGGCGCTAGGAAATTTTGAATTTTTAGCCTCTGAAAACCCTCAAATTTTACTATCTGGCTACC
>JASAMX010017374.1:0-10939 GCA_030248175.1 Microlaimidae sp. YZB2_3
AGTTTTTAGCCTATTTCAATGTATTTTAAGCCATTTTAGACCTATTTTTACCTTATTTTCGCTTTTTTTGTCCCTTTTATCCCTTTTCTGTTCTTTTTTTCTCTTTTTCCCCTTTTTTCTCTTTTTTTTCTTTCTCCCCTGTTTGCCCCATGCCCCCCGTTTTATTGCCCTCCCCCGTTACAAAAAAGTTACCGCTCGTGCTCCCCTCATTTTGGAATTCCAAACCCGTTTTAACCCCGGTGGGGAGCAGTGCACAGGTCTGATAGATTTTTGATATTACATATTAAATTATCATTAAATTATGTGTGCATAAGCAGATACATTTTTTAATTTTAATTTTAATCATTATAATAAGTAGATCAGTTTCCAGCGATGCGACCCCCAATTTTTTAGTGGCTGTCCTCCCTCCCTCTCACTTTGGTGCTTCCAAATTTTAGCTATTTCCAACACAAGCTTTGCCATTTTGACCTTTTTATAACCAAAAATTTTCACTCTTTGCTCCTATATTTCCACATTCGCATTTCTAAAAAAAATTGCCTTCCCCCCCGATCGTTAAACACCCACATTCCTTGATTAGGTTTACTGGTTTATAATAATCAAGCACATCATATTATTTAATAATGCGTAAAAATAACGATTAGGGTAATAACTAATATAAATCCGGTAAAAGTACTGGATGTTGACGATGAACGAAATTAAGCCAGTTACCCTAAGGACTTGTTGTTCACACTAGAGTGACAACGCCTTTATCATAGATGTTTTTGGTCGGGTCCGCTAGGGGGGGGGGGTCCGCCCATACATGGGCAAGTTGGTCTGAAGTGGGGGGGGGTTAAACCCCAAATTAGGGGGGGGGGTTAAAATCCGAGAAAGGCAAAATACCCATATCGTTTTTTTTTCCTGGAGTGCATTTTACCTATATAGTTTTTCGATTTTGAAGGGAAAATAGGTAAAAAAAAAGCTAATTTTAGGTCAAAAAGCCCTTTTTACTGCAATTTTGAGCTTCTTACTGATAAAAGCATTCATTTTGACGTCAAAACTAGAGTCGGAGGCAGTTAGAAGTCATTTTAAAGACATTTTTTTCTTCATTTTTTCAAAATTGGGAGGTTAATCTTTTCTCCCCCCCCCCCACTTCTGAGTAGAGGGGGGTTGAACCCCCCTTCTCAGATTTTTGGGGGGGGGGTTAACCCCCCCCCAACCCCACCCCCGTGCCCATGTATGGGTCCACCCCCGGGTGGATGGCAAAATTTTCCACCCCCAAAATTTTTTATGGGAGGGGGGGTCCAGGGGGGTTCGGACCCCCCTGGCTTTTTAGGGGGGGTCGACCCCGGGTGCGAGATTTCAAATTTAGGGGAGGGGTCAGTGGGGTCAATTTTCTAACAAAATTTTTTTAACTCAATAATTAAGTGTTTTTAGGTCTAATATTGAATTTATCTACTAAAACCGCCTATTTAGACCTAAAAAGTGTATTTAAACACTGTTTTTAACTAAAAAACCGTGTTTTTGACAGTAAATAAAAAATATACTTCCAAATTGGTCGGGAGGGAGGTCAGTCTCGCTAGGGGGGGGTCAGGCCGGACCGCTCTCGAGCTTTGGGGGGAGGGGGGCCCTAAATTTTTCCTAGAGGGGGTTCAAAATTTTGGCTTTGGGGGGTGGGGTGGGCGGATGGACCCCTCTGTCCCCCCCAAACATCTATGGCCTTCATACAATACATGGGCACGGGGTTAAACCCCCCCAAATTCTGAGAAGTGGGGTTTAACCCCCCCCCACTCAGAAGTGGGGGGGGGCGACAAAGTTAACCCCCCCCCCCCCAATTTTGGAAAAATGAAGAAAAAAAAATGTCTTTAAAATGACTTCTAACTGCCTCCAAACTTAAGTTTTGAGGTCAAAATGAATGTTTTAAGCAATAAAAAGCTCAAAAATGCAATAAAAAGGACTTTTTGACCTAAAATTAGTGTTTTTTAACTATTTTTCCTTCAAAATCGAAAAACGATATGGGTAAAATGCACTCCAGAAAAAAAACGATATGGGTATTTTGCGTTTCTCAGATTTTAACACCCCCCCTAATTTGGGGTTTAACCCCTCCCCCCCACTCCTGACCAACTTGCCCATGTACGCTTCATACCGCAGCCAAGTGACAGTATATAAACACGCGCGGAACGCGTTGTCACTTTTCACTCCGGTGTTATTTATAACCATTGATGAACACGGTCAAAAAGCTAGGGGGGTGTTTACCCGGGGTAAATGACATTTCAAAATCTAGGGAGGTCCTAGGCGGGGTCGAACCGGGGTGGAAGATTTTGAAACCTCGAGGGGTGTCAGGTGGGATCCAATTTTCGAAACAAAATACTTTTAAACCATTAAATGTTTAATAAGTTTTTTCATAAAATAATACTACATTTTATTCAAATAAAAGCGATATTTAGGTATAAAAAGAGTGTAAAAACATAAATTTGTGTTTAAAATTCACATTTTTGGAAGTAAATTTATGATAAAAAAAGTACTTAAAATTTTCTCGAGAGGGGAGAGGGGTCAGATTTTAAAATCTAGAGGGGGGTCAGGGATAAAAAATTTGAAAATTTGGGGAGAGGGCCCCCCTGGATTTTTTTCTAGGGGGGGCCAAAATTTCGAGGCTAGGGGAGGGGGTGGACCCATAGGTGAGAAAGTGGGGGAGGGGGGCAGGGTGGGGTCACCCCCCCTCGCCTCGGAATTTCGGGACCACCCCTAGACGAAAATCTAGGGGCCTCCCTATCCCAAAATTTCCGAATTTTTTACCCCTGACCCCCCTCTAGAATTTAAAATCTGACCCCCTCCCTCCTCCCTCGGGAAAATTTTAGGTACTTTTTTATACTAAATTTTCTTCCAAGAACATGAATTTTCAACACATATTCATGTTTTTACACCCTTTTTACACCAGCAGAATATCGCTTTTTATTCAATAAAATGTAGTATTATCCTATAAAAAGAACAATTATTAAAGTTATTATGGTTTAAAACTGTTTTGCTTTGAACATCGGACCCCACCTGACTCCCCTCTAGATTTCAAAATTTCGGGCCCCGGGTCGACCCCCCTAAAAAGCTAGGGGGGTCCGGATTCCCCTCCTAGAATTCAAAATTCGATTTACCCCAGGTAACCATCCCCCTAGTTTCCCGTACCGTTCTCACCTATAGGTGGACCCCATCCTACCCCCCTGTTCATCTATGCCAATGCCGCTAACTGTCAAAACATAATCAAAGAAAATGTACCGTATCTCTTTCATCTTCCCACCGGGGCAAAGAATCGATAGGCTCAGGTTGGTCATTTAGTTCTGGCGCCTGAAAACCAAAAAAATTAATGGATTTTCAGACCTGTGCACGGTCTGGAAATGCCCCCCGTTTTATTGGAGGACTTTCCCCCCCCCGCCAAAAAATGAAAAAGTACCCTAAAATTATGACGCCATTCTTGACCCATGATGACGCCATCATCGCAAATTTTTTGCGGTTTTTAGCCTAGTTTAATGTATTTTTAGTCATTTCAGACCTATTTTTACCTTATTTTCGCTTTTTTTTTTGCTTTTTCGCTATTTTCGCTTTTTTTAAACCCAATAAAACCCCGGGGGACAGTGCACAGTTCTGGATTTTTAAATTAATAGTGGGTATCTCACTAGAATATGGAAGCATTACTTAGCAAAAAATTTATCGCGAAACTTAAAAATACCTACGGTCTTGATCGTAAAAAACATCTAAAATTTAGTTTTAGTGAACAAGTTACAAGCAAGAAAGAGGAATTAAATACCTGATTCTAATAACAGAAGATTGTAAATGACACAATTATTAATTTTATCTCAATAACACACTACGAACACTATAACAAATTCGACGCATTTTACTATATAGGCTTTTGAAAAAATATTTATTTTTTTCGAAAATATTAATATTTTTATAGATATAGAAAATAAATTAATATTAAAATAAAAAATCCGGTAATTTAATAAACAACAGTCGTGGTTTGAATATTATCCATCATAAATTACCTGGTCCTGAGTAAGCGGGGAGGTCATATCCTCCAGGGAGGTGTCAGCCGCGACCTCATTAAGCGGTGCAAGCTGATTTACTTCCGCAGAGGAAGAGTTGCTGAGATCAAACGTTTTGTCTTCTGTTCTTTCTTCACTTTGATTATCCTAAAGCTTATTATTATTTAGTTACTGGTTTCAGCTTAATACACGACGCGTGTAAACGCTTTCCTTTTTCATAATAATCTCATAGAGATTTGGCTCATCAAAATTTCGGTATTTTTACGGATTCGCGCCTTACTTTAACGGTCAAGGTCAACTATAATGTACAGGAAAAAAACTAAGACTAAACTAGACAAATAGCAGGTATTACAAATTGAGCTTTTTGGATTTTAGACTAAATCAATTTTGCATTTTGGGATTTTACAATTTCGACCGGTTTTACGTATAAAATGTGCGTAATCTGAAAAAAAATTTAATACTTAAAAGCTTAATATTGAATATCGGTTTTCGCAGAATGTTTATTGTTTAATTTTGGAAAAAAAAATTAAAATTTTACGAAAAATATTGTCGTACCACGCTTTCGGAAGAAGAAGTGTTTACTTCGTATCGCTCTCCGTTGGGACCTTCTGCCACTATGTAAAACTGCTCACCAGAGTTTGCCTCCAGTTTTTCTTCCTCGTTTGGTTGCTAAATTGCGTTCAATTTATACACTGCGAAAATTTATTTTTCTTTTGAAAATTTTGGAATCTACCTGACAAGGTGGCATAGGTGGCCAGAAAATGAGGTTGGGGGAAGGGGTTATTATTATACATGGGCACGGGGGGTTGAGGGGGTTAACGCCCCCCCCCCAAATTCTGAGAAGGGGGGTTTAACCCCCTCCCCAAATTCTGCGAAGGGGGGTTTAACTCCCCCCTCTGAAGTTGGGGTTGAGAAAAAGTTAACCCCCCAATTTTGGAAAAATGACGAAAAAAATGACTTTAAAATGACTTTCAATTGCCTCCAAACTTAAGTTTTAATGTCAAAATGAATGTTTTAAACAGTAAAAAGCTCAAAAATGCAATAAAAAGGGCTTTTTGACCTAAAATTAGCGTTTTTTACCTGTTTTTTTTAAATCAAAAAACGATATGGGTAAAATGCACTCCAGAAAAAAAAACGATATGAGTATTTATTTTACGTTTCTCGGATTTTAACCCCCCCTAATTTGGAGTTTAACCCCCTCCTCCCCCACTCCGGACCAACTTGCCCATCATAGGTGAGCACGATCGAGGAAGCTAGGGGGGTGGTTACCCAGGGTAAATCGAATTTTGAATTCTAGGAGGGGGTCCCAGGGGGGTCCGGACCCCCCTAGCTTTTTAGGGGGGGTCGACCCGGGGTGCGAAATTTTGAAAACTAGAGGGGGGTCAGGTGGGTTCCGGTGTCCAAAGCAAAACAGTTTTAGGTCTTTTTATAGAATAATACTACATTTTATTGAATAAAAAGCCATATTCATGTATAAAAAGGGTGTAAAAGCATGAATATGTGATAAAAAATTCACGTTTTTGGAAGAAAATTTAGTATAAAAAAGGTTCCTAAAATTTTCCCGAGGGGGGAGGGGGGGTCACATTTCAAATTCTAGAGGGGGGTCAGGGGTAAACAATTCGGACATTTGGGGGGAGGGGGGCCCCCTAGGTGGTCATCTAGGGGGGGCCCCCAAAATTTCGAGGCTAGGGGGGGTGGACCCCACCCTGCCCCCCCCCTTTCTCACCTATGTTGCCCATGTATGATTATTATAACCCCCTCATAGGTGGGCAGGCTCTCGGATTTTGGGGGGAGGAGTATACCCGACCCCTAAAATTTGGGGGTGTTCCAAAAAAAATTTTTGTGTATATAATATATACCTCAAATACTATATTTTTACTACTGCCACCCCCAAATTTAAAGGGGGATGTGTGAAGTACCCCTAAATTTTAGGAAAGGGGGGGGGTGTTTTGGTGGTATAACCCCCTGCCCACCTATGCCCCCCTTTCAAAAAATATCCCGAAACTTGCCGACACCACCCCACCTTAAAAATCCCGTTATAGGCGATAGCCTCCCTAAAATTTAGGGGTACCCCGGACACCCCCTCTTAAATTTGGGGGAGGGGGGAGGGGGTCCCAAGTACTAAAAACGCTAAACATGGGGTATTTGAGGTATACCCAAAAAAAATTTTGCGACACCCCCAACCTCCCCCCAAATTTTAGGGGTTGGGTATACACCCCCCCCAAAATCCGGGAAGCTCTGTCCACCTATGCCCTGGACTTCTGCCTAAATTTTTTGGGTCCAAGTACTAAAAACGCTAAAAAAAGGAGGTATTTGGGGTATACCCCAAAATTTTTTCAAACACCCTCCCCCCTCCCAAAAAAAATTGGAAGGTCGAGTATACATACCCCATTCCGGGGAGCTAGCTGCCCACCTATGCTAGGTGGGGTTTTCCCATAGATGGGTGGGGGAGAAGCCTTGACTTCCTACCCCCTCCACCGCCTACATTTTTTCTCCTTTTCTTCCTATAATCTGGAGGTACGTCGGATACCCTTAGGGATTTAGTGATCTAGACCACCTAAAATTCTTGGCCTCGGGTATAAAAATAGGTTAAATGAAAATCTCAGCTAAAAAGTGAAATAGAATTCTTTTATTTACTTGAATGTTATTATCCTGAAGCATTTCGTCGAGATCTTCGCAGAATACGATCTGCACCCCGTCGTCTTCTTCGCCGGACGAGGCCTGAGAGGGATGGGACGGGGGTGCCGGACCCCGCGATCCCGCAGGGCCACCGCCCCGACCCAGCACGGTACCGCCTCGTCTAAAAATAGACAAATTTTCAAAAGCAAGTTTGGCATCGGGAGGAGGGGGAGGGGTTGGATGCGTGCATGGGTAAGTTGGTACGAAGTGGGGGGAGGGGATTAAACAAACCAGGGGATTAAACAAACCTGGAATAAGAGGGAAAGGGAAGGGTTTAAAATCCGACAAACAGATTTTACTCATATTGTTTTTCAATTTTGAAAGAAAAATAGGTAAAAAAACGTCAATTAAAGGTCAAAAAGCCCTTTTTATTGAATTTTTGAGCTTTTTATTGCTTAAAACATTTATATTTAAATCTGTGCACGGTCTGGAAATGCCCCCCCCTAGGCTTTATTGGAGAATTTGCCCCCTTTCTGGCCAAAAAATGAAAAAGTACCCTAAAATGATGACGCCATTTTTGACCTATGATAACGCCATCATTGAGAATTTTTTACAGTTTTTAACCTATTTCAATGTATTTTAAGCCAAGTTAGATCTATTTTTACCTTATTTTCGCTTTTTTTGTCCCTTTTTCTTTTTTCCCTTCTTTTTTTTACCTTTTTTTTTCTCTTTTTTTCATTGTTGTTGTTCATAGCCGCGGCATCAGGTTATTCCCTCTAAGAACCCGACCGCACCCATAGATCCCATAGATGACCGTCTTTCCCATAGATCTTCTATTTTGAGTGTCGTTGGATGTTGAGGAGGGCATATAAAAAGGTGTTTTTATATGCCCTCGTGAGGTTTGCCCTTGCAGTGAGGGCATTCGTTTTTAATGGAGTTTTTTTTTAGTCAACGACGGAGCTTCCACGCAGCGACTCTACCCGGACCGGAATGGATTCATCCAGGAAGGGAAGGTCAATACCGTTCAATCTTTTTCCGGAGCACTAGGTTTCCGCTTTGTGTCTGACTGCATTTTTTTCTTTCTCCTTTGCTTGCGCCCCCTTCCTCCCGTTTTATTGCCCCCCCCCCCCCGTTTCAAAAAAGTTGCCCCCGTGCGCCGTGCCCTCCCCCGGTTTGGAATGCCCCCCCCCCAAAAAAAAAACCCCGGGGGGCAGTGCACTGCACAGGCCTGTATATTGACATTAAAACTTAAGTTTAGAGGCAATTAGAAATCAATTTAAAAACATTTTTTCCTTCAGTTTTTCAAAATGGGGGGAGGGGTTGGGTTAACCTTTCTTTGCCCCCCGCTCCACTTTTGAGTGAAGGTGAGGTGGGGGGAGGGTAAACCCCACCTTTTTAGAAATTAAAGGAAAGGTTAACCCCCAACTCCAACTCCTTTTCCGTGCCTATCTATGGTTTAGTGGGATTTATCCACATAATTATACTCCCACCTTCGCCACACCCAAATTCGGGGGGTCTTCAATAACCCCTCAAAAAAGTAATTCGGGAGACTGCCCGTTTGTTTAAAAAACCCTTAAAGAAGATTTACACAGTTTTGTTTCGTAACCGAACCGGACGACCCAGTGCCTCTCTTCAAGATTTTAAACTGTTTTATTCGAGGTTGACTTTCGTTTCAATTTAAATACAGACCTGTGAACTGCCCCCCGGGGGGAGTTTTATCGAGGGGGCAATTCCAAAACGGAGGGGGCAACTTTTTTGAAACGGGGGGGGGGTGGAATAAAACAAAGGGGCAAGCAGGGGAGAAAGAAAAAAAAGAGAAAAACATGAGAGAAAAAAAGGAAAAAAAAAAGATGTAAAAGGGACAAAAGGGACAAAAAAAGCGAAAAAAAAGGTAAAAATAGATATAAAATGGCTTAAAATGCATTAAAATAGGCTAAAAACTGCAAAAATTTCGGGATAATGGCGTCATAATAGGTAAAAAATGGCGCCATAATTTTTGGTTACTTTTTCATTTTTGGGCGGGGGGCAATTATAAAACGGGGGGCAAATCCTCCAATAGAACGAAGGGCATTTTCAGATCACAGGTCTGTAAATGTATATTAAAAAACTACCTACAGCTAAACCAAACTACCTACCTTTGAAGCTGAGCCTGAGGTAATCGCCGGATTTGCGGTTGAGGCGATGGCGGGGTGCCGTTTCCTCTCACTACCACGTGCTGCATGGCCTGGCCCGGCTGGCCGGCGGCGCCCCGGCTCCGGCCGAACGCCGGGCCACCGCGCTGGAAAACTCGCGTCCCCGGCGTCCCGAAGTTCTGTCCGCCAGGTAGCGCGGTTCTGAACGGCGGTATGCCGGCCGGTCTCGGCCCCGGCTTTAACACCGCCTGGTTGAACCCCGGACCCGGCCTGGCCCGAGATGAAACCACGTAGGGCGCCGGGGCGAGCCGGCGGTAGTCCATGGGCTGTCCATGGGCGTGGTGATTGCCCTGGACCGGCGGCTGGCCGGGCCGGACGGGTCCCCCAGGCGGGAAGCTCTTCCGCAGCGGCCCCGCCTGGCCTTTCCCGACAGCCACAGGTGGCGGTGTCTGGGAGTAGGCGGCCCGGCCCGGCCCGGGGGACGGACTCACGTGGCGGGAAACCGTTTCGGCTATGGAAAGCGCCCCCCGCTTCCGCATGGAGAACTGGTCCCGGTCGTACAATTCCGGGAACCCGTAGCGGTCCAGCATATGCGCTTGAATGAATTCTTCGGCAACGGGGGGCAGGTCCTTGTTGGCGTCGAGTATGTTAGCGAATGGGGGAACGCCCCCATTGATTTCCTCCAGAGTTTGATGGCCGTTTTGGAGGCAGCCGGCAGCTTCCTCCAGCACCATCTCCTCGGGACTGAGAGCGTTGGCGAGGGAATGAGGGGAGGTGCCGTCTAGCAGGTGAGGCCTCAGAGCGGTGAGCAGATTGCCCGGGTGGTAGGCCAGCTCGAATTGGTAGGAAATGGGCAGAGCCCGAGACATGTTCGGATCACTTTTTTCAATTCGATTAAAAAATGAAAAATGAAAAGCAACTAAGCCATCAAAATAAAACCAAAGTCCACATCTGCATAAATAATTCCATTTTCAGTTTAGTAGTAAAAGAATGTCAAGTTTTTCTTCATCACATTATTTTGTCCAATTTCGTTTTTATAAGTATTGATGTCGAAGGAAATACTAATCACATGCCTGAAATGCAGAAAAAATTACACTTCAATAAAAAATTACACATCAATAAGAACACGTCAATAAATTATGAAAATTTTATAATAATAAAATTGGCTAATTTTGATTTACTTGACTAATTTTAATTGACAGGTTTTTTACGCCCAAGCTTTCGTGTTTCTAAAGCCTGAGCGAAGCCTAAAAATTACCTAAACTTTATCAAATAACTGCACGGCAAAACTTTAATTTTTTAGGCGGTACAAGTTCCACACGTGTACAAAATTCGATTTGACCGAATCAAAAGTAATTACAAATTGTAAAACATTTTTATAGTATAAATTAAAAAACGTAGACCTTATTTTTGTGGTTATTTTTCGGATTTGAGCCTTTGAAAAAAAGTTATGAGCCAATTTGTATCCGAAAATTGTCCTTTTTTGACATGTACAATTTATGTTATTAAGAAATTTTTTTATTAAGCCTTTAATCAAATTAATGTTATTTTTTCGTATTATCAAGTGTCTGGCAGTCATAGGTGAAAGGGGGGGGGGGGCAGGGTGGGGTCCACCCCCCCCCCTAGCCTCGAAATTTTGGGACCCCCCTAGACGAAAATCTAGGGGACCCCCCTTCTCCCAAATTTACGATTTTTTTACCCCTGACCCCCCTCTAGATTTTGAAATCTGACCCCCCCCCCCCTCCCCCTCGGGAAAATTTTAGGTACCTTTTTATACTAAATTTTCTTTCAAAAACGTGAATTTTCATCACATATTCATGCTTTTACACCCTTTTTATACATGAATATGGCTTTTTATTCAATAAAATGTAGTATTATCCTATACAAAGAACAATTATTAAAGTTATTATGGTTTAAACCTGTTTTGCTTTGGAAACCGGACCCCACCTGACCCCCCTCTAGATTTCAAAATTTCACACCCCGGGTCGACCCCCCTCTAAAAAGCTATGGGGGTCCGGACCCCCTGGGACCCCCCTCCTAAAATTCAAAATTCGATTTACCCCGGGTAACCACCCCCCCCCTAGCTTCCCCGACCGTGCTCACCTATGCTGGCAGTTACAAATATACTTTTTTTTTTCATGGTAACTACCAATTTTTTATAGTAACCGTGCAAATACC
>JASAMX010017375.1:0-46196 GCA_030248175.1 Microlaimidae sp. YZB2_3
TTATTGCTGCCGCTTTAACGTATCAAATACTTATTTCTTAACTAAAGATAAAATTATCAAAAATACATACAACACTATATATTATATTAAAATAGGTCACTCCCTACTAAGAAAGTGAACAATTAAGTGTCATTGAGCACTGCCATTATAATTGTCATGTATGAAAAATGGCAAAACAACTGCCATCTTAATTGGGCAAGTGTCGCGTAAATTAAAGACTGCTGTAAAATGAGCAGTATTTTCGCTAAAACGTACACAACCAGCCAATCACAGCAAACCAAAAGGTACCAATTTAAATACCCACCAGTTAAATGTTTCAACGTATCTTAACAGACTTTTAGAAGCCGAGTCACCTGTCGTCAGGACGGTTTTAACTTGGAAAGTCCGAGTTGAGACCATTAAAGTAATCAGAAGCCTTCAATAACAAGAAACGGCTCAATTTTGGGAATGTGCATAAAACGGTTATTTAATCAAAACCTAGTTACCCCAATTTTATGGCGGGAAAGAGAGCCGTTAAAAATTCACAAAAGTACAATTGTAGTTGTAAACTTTTGCCTTCGATTATGTTGAATTTTAATGAGGTTTTTCTTTTTAAAGCAGCAAAAAATACAAGACACTATAAGCCGTCTTTTCATAATGTTTCTTAAAAAACACATTTTTAAATTCATAGCAAGCCCTTAAAAATTCAGTATTTAAAATTAGACCCCATTTCCAGAGCTTTTTTGATTACCGCTGTTAAAATTCGAATTTAAAACACTTGCCACTGAAAAGAAACTTTTAACATCGAACTTGTTAGAAACATAAGTCGAAAATAATTGGGTAGCTGCGGTTTTTCATCAAAATCCGTAACCATGGCAGCATGCACCCGAAAGCCACATCTACTCCATAAAATAGTTCGGGATTTAGTTGTCTGAACGGAGTTAGGTGAAGACCGTCCTGACGACAGGTGAATATGCTTCTTAAAATATTAAAATACGTTGAACATTAACTCGGTGTGTATTTACTGTACCCTTTGGTTTGCTGTGTATTGCTGGTTGTGTCCTGGTTCGCGAAAATACTGCCAGTCTCCAGGCAGTGCCCATGTACTCGACACTTGCCCAATTAATGGCAGTTGTTTTGCCATTTTTTGTGCATGACAATTAATGGCAGTGCTCAAAAAATGGCACAAAATTGTTTCACTTCTAGTAGGGAGTGACCTATTTTTCCTTAATATAATATATAGTATTATATATTTTTGATTCTATTATGGTGAAATTTTAAGGTTGGTCCAGTAACCAATCGTTCTCAGAGAAAATATCACGCGCAGAAGAACACGTGATGCAATTTAATAGGCACCTTGCACTGGAACTCGGTTTATACAAGAAATATGCAATATACATAAGTGTCACCATAATGGATAATTACCGTATCTCCTACTTATCTTTCGTAGTATGCAGATCAACTGATCGAAATTTCGCGCGCTTTCGATCGGTTGATCTGCATACTACGAAAGATAAGTAGGAGATACGGTAATTATCCATTATGGTGACGCTTATGTATATTGCATACTTCATGTATAAAAGGAGCTCCAGTGCGAGGTGCCTATATTTATTGGTTAAATTACCACTGAGATTTATTTTTTAATCTTCTTGGTATGCAAGTTTATAGTTTATTTTTTCTTGGCAGAGAACGGTCCGCCCTTAATTTCAGCCTGAAAGACGTTGGCTTTAGTTACGACGTTTATGTTCGCCTTTGATATCAATTTATTTAACTGAAACTGTTCTGTTAAAACTGCGTAATTTAGCGTGTCCATATATCTTTCCCGAATAAAAACTTTTTCCTCAAATATTTTCTTGAAAAAACAAAATTTGAATATCAATTAGTTTTAAGAAATGTCGTAGCTACTCTTAGTTGTCAAAAATTAACACACATCTATACAAAATAAGAAAGCGTTGTAATTAAATTAAAACTTTGGCATACTTTTAACGAATAACATTAGGTTTTTGCGAGGTGATTGCGGTTCGGAACAAAAGAATTTTATTTACTTGATTTAACCATTTTGTTTTTTTTTATACTAATACAAAAAATAAACTAAAATAAGATAATTATAAAAGCAGTTATTTGTATTAGAAGAATGATAGAGTCGTTTTGTTTCTACTTAAACATAAACGTGTCCAGATATCACTATACCAACTCAGATTATTATTATTATATAGATTATAAAGGAATCCGTCATGCCGGGCTTCCATAAAATTACTGGCTTTTTATCAAAATGAGCACTTTATTAAAATATTGACGAATCAAAAAATAAAAAAAATATATTAAATTTTACGAAAACTAAACCACACACAAACACAAAATAACTACAATAGAAATAATAAAAAAATAGTTTACGTACCCATCCAAAAGCTTTTTGCTAAAATATGATACTAAAAATGATTAAAAGTGTTTGAATATTTAATCAATGTCATTTTAACAGCAAAATACAAATTTTTAATTATTGGTTTTGCCTGTAATATTAATGAGTATTACGCTAGGTGCTCTTAATATTCTTAATTATTTATTTATTGTGACAACTATTTTCGGATTGTTTTGTGTAAAAGATGCACTTAATATTTTGGTAAATAACGTAATTTTAATTGCTGTTTCAGTTATTTTAAAGACAATATTAAAACAATTACAAGAACGTTTGTAACTTTTGACCATTTTTTAAAGCTATTTTATGCGTACTCGACCAAAGTCACATAAAACATATTTCCATACGATGTGTTTAATTTGCATGGCAAAAGTTGGCGCGCAGCTAATTGACCGTTCCGTATGACGTTCAGTTCAGTTAAGGTCTATTCATACTTATGACAAAACGTCCTTTGGACAAAGTCCAAAGGACAAAAGTCCTTTGGACTTTGTCCAAAGGACAAAGTCCAAAGGGAAAAGTCCAAAGGACAACGTATTCATACTTCTTTTGTCCTTTGGACTTTTCCCTTTGGATTTTGTCCAAAGGACAAAGTCCAAAGAACTTTTCCCTTTGGACTTTTCCCTTTGGATTTTGTCCTTTGGACTTTATCCAAAGGACAAATTCTGAGTAGCGTTCATACTTCGTCCAAAGGACAAAGTCCAAAGGACGTTTTGGCTTGTCCTAAAGGACGTTTTGGTTTGTCCTTTGGAGACTTTGTCAAAGGACGTTTTGTCATAAGTATGAATAGACCTTAAAGGTCTATTCATACTTATGACAAAACGTCCTTTGGACAAAGTCCAAAGGACAAAAGTCCTTTGGACTTTGTCCAAAGGACAAAGTCCAAAGGACAAAGTCCAAAGGGAAAAGTCCAAAGGGAAAAGTCCAAAGGGAAAAGTCCAAAGGGAAAAGTCCAAAGGACAACGTATTCATACTTCTTTTGTCCTTTGGACTTTTCCCTTTGGATTTTGTCCAAAAGACAAATTCTGAGTAGTGTTCATACTTCGTCCAGAGGACAAAGTCCAAAGGACGTTTTGGCTTGTCCAAAGGACGTTTTGGTTTGTCCTTTGGACTTTGTCTAAAGGACGTTTTGTCATAAGTATGAATAGACCTTAAGAGTACGTTCAGTAGTTTTTGCGTGGTTTTCCAACAAAAAATTAAGGTGATTGGACAGTTGGACACCTTCCAAAGTTCGACACATTCTTTACACCTGAATATCTCTTATGTGACTTTGGTCGATTAAGTTTTCGTAAGTAAATTTTTTGGATTAATCAAAAAAAGATAAACTTTTTGTAATATTTTAATTTGTTTGGTGTTGGGCTACTATTTTACGATAAACTACATATAACAAATAGTGATCTGCCCCGGAGCGGAGCTCCACTTTCAGGAGCTCCGGAGCAACCTCCGGAGCTCCGCCCTATTTTTGTACTCAATTCATGAATAAAAAAAGAGTGATGCCTTATATTATTTGGTCAAAATTTTTTCGCAAATTAATTTTTTTCTAAACCTATTTAAAACGCTAGAAAAAGTCTTAAAAATGCATATAGAGTACTTTTATATGTATTAAGCTTAAAATCACTCATTTAAAGGGCGGAGTTCAGGAGCTCCGGAGCTCCGAAGCTTCCTTCGCTTTATATGGCCGGAGCTCCGGAGCATGATATTGAAGGGTAGGAACATCACTAATAACAAACATTTAGGAAAGAATTTATTGCATAACAAGATTGTGGATTAGTAGACCCATAAATATTTGAAATCTCCGCTGTCATAAAATTGCAAAACCAAATTAAATAACCCCATGATTGAATTTAACTACCCGGTGCACACTGTAATAAGTAATAAACAAGTAATGAATGCGCTCTCTGGTATATTTTGGGAATCTTGCTTTTAGAACTATTCCTATATTTTCCTTAAAAACTGAACGCCGTATGGTTGCATTATAAATTTCAAAGAAAATTTTTTAGCAGACAACACTTCATAGCCAATTTTTTGCCAGTGCAAATGTTTTTACATGCAAAAACCAAAACTCTAAAAAATATTTTAGAAGCTATATTGATGGTCTTTAATGAAAATAGGCGGCAAATATTTAATTGTGTATTAGAGAAATATTATTATAAACTGACCTGAAATATATTCCCTGAAAAAAATCGAGATTTTCTAAAAAAGGAAAGATTGCAGCTCCAAACAAAATGTAGATTACAAAAAAGGGAAGTACTTTCCAAGATGTCTCATCGTTGTTTGAATCCGAGTTTTCTTCACTGTTTTCCACTTGTGCCAGTTTTACAGGTTTTCCATCCTCGCTTATGCTAAACAATAGCTACAATAACAAAAGGGCTTAGAAAAACCAAAACATTAGTTTATTTCTTGTTAGTTTCTGGGCTTTTACTATGTTTTTAATAGGCGCCTTGCACTGGAACTCGGTTTATAAATGAAGTATGCAATAAACATAGCGAGTCACCCTAATTGATAATTACCGTATCTCCTACTTATCTTTCGTAGTATGTAGATGAGGCTATCGAAAGCGCGCGAAATTTCGATCGGTTGATCTGCATACTACGAAAGATAAGTAGGAGATACGGTAATTATCCATTATGGTGACGCTTATGTTTATTGCATACTTCATGTATAAACCGAGTCCCAGTGCAAGGTGCCTATATATTAATAATCTAGCAATTGTTGAATCTCACAAATGCAGAATGTGCGTTTCAAAATGTTGATTCACTTATTTTATCAGTAGTCAAAGTGCGTAATCGCACAGAAGATTGCGAACACAATTCAGTAAAACTTTTTGCGCCATACGTCCACTTTCATTCATTGTTTTTTTAAGTGAGCATTAATTTGGCGCAATGGCGGGATTTCAGTTTTTTTTATGACAGCAGATTATTTAGAAAAATATAAAAACTTTGGATAATACAATCAACTAAACATTTTGAAGTTTTGCCTTTTTTTATTTTTGTAAAATACCTTATTTGTCCATGTTTTTTGCCTCTCCACAAGGATTTGCCAAGCATTCGAACCCGTAAAAAAAAGTTACGAAAAAGGCTCAAAAGAAACTTTCCAATGTCAGCTATGACAATTAATGTTAACGGAATTCCAACCAAAGCAAAAAATAAGGTGAAAATCCTGCCTCCAGTAGTGACCGGTGCAATATTGCCGTAACCTAAATAGTTTTTAAGCGTTTATCTAAATAATCTCTATTAAATGTTTTGTCTTTTGATTTCTGACATTACAAATATTTTATTTTTTTAAAATATTTTATTGATAATTTAGTTATTTGTTTATCCAGAATTTTTCAAAATATTTAATTTTCTGAAAAAGATATAATTTTAAAAAAGCTAAAAAATATTTAATCTTAAAAAATAAAATAAATATTTTATATTCTTCATTATTCAATTGTACATCTATTTGAAAAAAAGAAGAGCGTTGTGTAAATTAATTTGCAAAAAATTTTCCAAAAAATGAATTTTATACAGTGACCCTACTTAACATAATTACTGGCGTTATTGCGTAAAAAAGTCTGTATGTGGTTTTAAGCGTGTGTGATACAAATATGCGAGTAGACGCCTCTACGCCCGCTTTCTCTAAATTTTTCTGGAAGTTGGAGCGCCGCTTCAACTAGGACTGGGAACTGGGACCTGGGAATTAGGAAAAAATTTGAACGGGCCCTATAGTAGCAAGATATGTATTAAAAGCACATTTTGCCTTAAAAAGACAGGTAAAAATCACTCCATGCTGTGTTTGACAGTTTTTGTTTTAGGAGCCAAATTCTATCATAACGTTGCAATTCAGGAGAATAATTTTTTAAGTTAAAGCCGCTTTAAAAGTTCGACGCAAACGCATTCCAACAACTTTACAAACGTCGGTCTTTCACATTAACCCGATTATCATGAATTGTAAGTTTTAAAAAAATAGCAATAAATAAACAAGCTTAGTAAAAATTAGATTCGATAAATTAGATTAAACATGCTCTGTTCTGTGTTTTTTTTTTGTGTGTTACCTATTGTGGTGACAACTGTAAAAGCGAATAAAATAGAAGATACAAAAGACCAGTCCATATCTGAGTGGTCTTTGGCTTGGATTTCTGAAATAATATCTTCTTTCATTAGTAGATCAACAGTAACATCCGTATTTATTAAAGCTTTTTCTAGATTTAAGAACAGGTTGTGTACCCGCGCTTTCAACAAATCTTCTTCATGAGGGGAAGAACTAAACATAAAAAAGGATTTTTTTAAAATTATAAAATATATGGTAAAAGATTTTATTTTTATTTATAAGTAAAATAAATCCTAAATGTGATAAGTGTGGGTTTTTTTTCTATTCAATTGATTTTAAGTATTAAAATTTAATTTAATCATTACTAAATGTTTTGGTTAAAAAAGCCAAAAAAGTGTCTATGGCTCTTGTATTTATTTTTGTGTTTCATGTCATCAATATAACAGCAGATTTGATGTTGTTGATGAAAAAAAAAAAAAAATAGAAAAAAAAATAAACACAATGAAATGATGAAAACAGAGAATTAAAATATGCATAAACTATGCTTAGTATTATATTAATTCTGTTATCTGATAATTAAAAAAAAAAAAAAAAAAAAAGTTTTACCTTAATCATGCATACCACAATCCACTCTATTTAGAAGTGTAAAGATTCTATTTCATATTGCGCGCAGATCTAACATGCTTGTGTAACTTTTCCAAACAGCAAAATTACATTAACCTGGTAAGGAAGGCTTTTAAACCTGCCGCCGGAAGACTGAAGGCAGGTAAAAAGCAGGTAAAACTTTCTCAGAGGCAGCATGGAGGCAGGGTGGAGGCAAGTAAAAAACTGCCTTGGAAATAAGTAGGAGCAGAAAGCAGGTGGCCCTGTCTTCTATATTGAAGCATATACAGGTTAGGAGGCAGGTAAGAGGCAGCTAAAACTGCGCTCGGAAGCAAAGTGGAGGCAGATAGGAGGCAAGTAGGAGGCAGCAAAATTTCCGATGGAGGCAGATAGGAGGCAGATAAAAACCGTTTTTTTCCAAATCAGGCAGCCTGTCTTTACCGGGTTAATTCATCTTAGCTCTAGAGTAGCCCCTTCAGACACAATACCTTATTGAGAATAAAAAACCCCAGGATAGTAATTAATGTGCCAAATTAATATAAGAATTTTAATATTGTATGTGCTATTTTTTTTAAATGCTGAACTAACAAACAATTAAATAAAAAACGTGCATAAATATGTTTCATAGAAAAATTATACCTTAAAGCCGATAAAATAAATCTTCTGTATTCAGAACGCAACTCCTTTAGAGTTTCATTTGTCAGCATGGCTTTTTGTTCTCGATTGTGTTTCTCTTGGGATCCCTCCAGTGTGTGATATATATATGCACCAAGTAAAACATAAGCAATGACAGTAAAGAGTGCAACCAGATGTACAACAACGCGATAGCATACCTAAATATAAGCTGAAACTATAATGCAGCTTTAGTTAAACCAAGAGTGCATTTCATCAATGTTAAACTCAAAGTTACATATACAAAACAGCTTATTTTCCTAATTTTGTGTAAATAAAAAACAGAATTTAGTTACATTTTTGATACCGTAAAATTTGAGTTCGGTTTATCGATTGAAAAGTAATTTATTCCAAAATTTTAAAAGTTGAGGTCGATTTTGATATAGGGTAGTGCATTTAATTTCGGCACTTTTTCAAATTGGGCATTTTTGATTTTGGATAATAGACTAGTTCGGAATAAGCGTCTTTTACTGTACGAGTAAGGGTACAAAAAGAAGAAAATAAAATTTTAAAAAATCTTAGCTTTCTTAGTTTCTTAAATTTAAACCTATACTTCATTAAAATTGCTACACGATGATATGTTTCACTACGTTGAAGTGCTGTAATATATCAGTTTGTGCTAAATAAATTTTTGTTATTTAATTAAACGTCACAATACTTTAAAATCACCACTAAACTAGGATTTTCCTGAACAGTGATTTCGAATTAGTAAAAATAAAGATAAAATTTGTACTTTTAAACTAATTTTAAACCTACATACGTTTTTTTATTGTTTTTCTTGTAAAACTATTCAAAACTTAAAAATTAATTTTAAAATGTCCATCCATTCCAAACTTTTAAATTATAGGCAAATAAAATCTAGCTGACCGCGAAAATTGCTGTATTGAATTGACTATTTAGCAACAAAGCCATTCAAAATTTTTAACGAAATCGGTTTAATAATAAAGATCAAAACCCGTATTTTAATAATTATTTATCAATTTACTTAATTTAAAACCCAAATGCAAATTTTTAAAGGGCTAAAGATGGTTAATTCTAGTATATTTTGTAAAAAGGTGGATTTAAAAAAAATTCTGCGTTCTTATTTGTTTTTTTAAAAAAAACGTCATTACCGCACAATTTTAATTGGTCCCTTCATGTCTGCATTCTAATTTTCAGCGTCAGCCAGATATAATTCAACCATAAGCATTTTCTGTAATTGAAACATTAAAAAACTGGAAAACAAGCACGCCAGCAGCGCCGTACCTACGAAGCGGCAAAAAACTAAAAAACCCAAAAACTGCTTTTGCTTTTGCAATGTTTAAAAAGTATTTAAGAAATTTTGAAGAGAAGGGGTCGAGATTTTAAACCAATAAATATTTGAAATATTTTAAAACGTAAAATGTACGGTTTACGGAAAAAAAGCACCCGTGGCAAAGGCGGAAAAAAGCACCCGAAAGAAGCGCATGACAAATATCATGAAGCGGCGTTTATTTATTACGTTATCAGTATTTTCTATAAAACTTGCTGTTCAGAGTTTTTAAAGATTTTCACGCTATTATTTTATTAACTTTTGCAATAGTGATTTTAAAAAATAACTGGAATTTTCAGAAAACGATCGTTGTTTTATTATATAATTATAATCGTAGGGACTGCAGCGAGGCGTTGTTATTTTATTTTTACGAAAAAAAAAACATTTCTATAACATTCGTCGATTAACTGTGACTTTTTCCATGTAAATTAACAAATATAAACTAAAAGTAACACCGCCAATATAAACTAAAAGAAATTGCTAATTTTAACAAACAGATTTAGAAGGTGTGAAAAATTGCTCAAATAGTTTATAGTATCGTGATTATTAATAGAAAAATCGCATAGTAAGAGTTTTCAGTTCCAAGTTGAAGAGTTCAAATTTTAAGCTAACACAGATTGTTTGTCATTTCTAGCATTTATAACGCAGCAGATCAAAATCAATTTTATTTCATTTTTCATCTATTTACTTTGCGAATACTTTTAAATTTAATTTTATGTTTATAAACCAAATACAAAAGTCTAAAAATATTTTAAACTATTAATGCATACATGCTACTAACTTAAAACGTAATACTTTACAATAAGCTATGACGTAATAATATCATACTTATAACGTAGTAAATAAACGCCGCTGTGCGATACTTGTCATGCGCTTCTTTTGGGTGCTTTTTTCCGCCTTGCGCACGGGTACTTTTTTCCGCCTTTGCCACGGGTGCTTTTTTTCCGCCACCCAAATGTACTAGTCGCTCGCTGTTTCTCAATTTTCCCTCTACATATGATTGGCGCTAGTGGTTATGTACCCTCTTCCTAACACTAAAAAACCCTTATTCCAAACTAGTCTATATCTTTTTTTAATTCTGGACGGAATACGACGTTTGATAGCTCAAATGAGAGCTAATTATATGTAGATGTAGATGACTGAAACTGAGTTTAAAAAGTTTCCCGTCTTCTCATCTTTTCAAAAAATTAAATTTTATAATCCGTTAAAATTTCATTGAATCATTGAAGTTCAAAAATGAAAAATACATCATGAAACCTTTCTTTTTTCACAAAATAAACTAAAGTTTTTACATTAAAATTTGCGTTAAATAAAACAAAATTTTTTTTGTAGACATTGTAGACAAACGACTTAATTAAATATATTTTATATTTTTGATAGGTAAGGTATCTGACTTAATTTCGGCCAGGGGCATATTTCATAAAGATTTTTCTAATTGTAAATTAATAAACGCATTTTATTTCTTCTTATTTTATTAATTAAAAAATACGTACGTAACTGTGGAATTTACGGAATTTACAGACATGTAATTTTTTAAATTCTAAACGCAATTTTATTAATATACTTTTTAATTAAAAATACAAAAAAATATGCGTTTATTAATTTACAGCTGTAAATTAATTACAAGCAATTTTTATGAAATAGGCCACAGGCCTTAATTTCGGCCACCAATTTAGGGGGTTAGGAAATTGGCTTATTTTTAAAATACAAAAGAACTAGCACAAAAGTAAATGGATTAATGTTGTATAAAGTGTTTTTGCAAAAGTTTTTTTATTTTTGTTATTCTATATTATTAACGATTTCATACAAAAAATGAATTTTTTGTGATTTTCTTAATTTTTGCTTTGTGTTTAAACTACATCAAATTTAGAACAAAGCAATATATAACCTTAAAATATCATTATTTAATGCTCAAAGTTGTTAATTTTCATGTTTTGATATTTTCTTTAAAATTACTTTGCAATGCGTTTAACTAACTGCGCATTTTAAGATTCCGTTAATTTCGGCCACCTTAAAATTTAGGTGAAAGAACCTGCCGTTTTTTGCTGTTTTTAAATATTATCGTACTACCGTATTTATAAAGAATTTTTTTTACTCGTTTGACTTTTTTGACGTTTTTTAAGCCAAAAACAAAAATTGAACAAAAATACAAGTTTTTAAAACTTGTTTTTTTAAGGTTTTAACATAATTATTTAAAGTCTTGCTAACAACCCTTAAAGTTTGAAAACGGAAAAAAATTAAGTTATATGTACCAAGAACAATACCTAAGGATAAATTTGCAACCTTTAAAAATTTTTATTGTTCGTTTTGGCAATAGTTATAGCCAGTTTTTTCTAGGTGGCCGAAGTTAATGGCTCGCGCCTTAATTTTGGCCACTATGAAAAGACAACTTTAAAGCTCCACTGATCTCTAACTGTAACAGAAATTTTAAAATTTTGCACTGGGATAACAAAAATGGTTATCGTTTGATTTTTAGACCAAATTTTGGGTCGATTGGAAAAATCAGAAAAAACTTATCCAAAAAAAAAATAAAAAAGGTGGCCGAAATTAAGTCAGTTACCCTACTTAAAAACTTCTATATTAGAGTAACATATCGTTTTTTTTATTTCGGAAAGGGGTATTCGTTTTTAGAAAGGCATGGTTTTATCAGCTTCTATCTCCATAACTCCTACCTGCCTCCTAAGCCCGAACATGTATAGCTGCCTCCATCTTGCCCCCTGCCTCTATCAAAAATAATTTGCTGCCTTCTGCCTGACTCTATTCTGCCTTCCGCACCCGAGCCAGATTTTTTCTGCATCTCACCAACCGGAGGCAGTTTAAGATTTTTTACAAGGTTATCTAAGTTTATAGCTGAAGTCGTAGTGTGCTTAATCAATTGTGATTAAAAACTTAACAGACGTAATTGAACGGTTAACCAACAAAAAACACTTACCTTAGCCGAATTAAAGCATGTGGAGTAACTTTGTTTCATTATAAAAAATCTTCTTGAACTTGATTATATAATAATGGATTCCAGCACAAAACCAATAATTATATATGAGAAAAAACACAAATTATTTATGCAAAAATAAAATATATTATTCATTCGAGAAATATCTATTAAAAAATATATTTTTTGAAAATTCTGTCCAAAACTACATTATTATAAACAAGTTTGTTTCTGAATCGCAAAAAAAAACAATTATATAACGACTTAAGTTTTATTCGCCAAAACAATTACGAATAAAAATTGCAACACATAAAAATTTATAAAATCAATATATGCTTCCAATTATGGAGACAAAAAAGTAGATGTTTCTTAAAAGACTTCTATAAAATTGAAGAAAATGATTAAAATTTTGTAAATTGTAATATTTAATTGTAAAAATGAAAAAAAATATTTTGTATCATATAAATTTTTAAAAACAACAAAAACAGCTAAGTTTAGGTTTTAAATCTGATATTTTTTATTAAAGTTTGAATATTTAGTTTTAAATGTAATTTATAATCAAAAAGGAAAAACATTTTATTAGTATGAAAGCTGAGGTATGCGTATGCAATCACCACGTAAATAAAAAGTTATGAATACAAATAGTTCCCATTTAACATTTAAATTACATTGAACGTTTGGTTAAAACCTGTAATTTATATAAATGAGTATGATCAATTTTCAAATAAACTAAACTTCTAGTAAAATATTTGGCTAGAAGCCCAAATTTTAAAATTAGGCATTTAACCACAAATCGCGTCTCATGACATACAAATCTTGTCTTACCTCTGATTGCGTACATAGAAGAGCCCATGGCCGCAAAATTAGCAATGATTGCATTCAATACATATATTGAACTCCATAAGCATCGTGCAAGTTCGCGTTTAAAACGAACTTTTTTGTCATAATAATCAAAATTGTTTAAAAGGGAAATTTTATAGTTCTAAAATAGGTCAAACTGATTGATCTTTTGTTTTTAAATATTTTTATTTAATTAGGTAGAAATTTTAAATTTTGTTAAAACTCTTTGTTATACAAAACACTTTGACTTTACAATTGAAAAAAAAATGTTATAAAAATGATAGGTTTTGTTACTGATCAAAAATTGTATAGCCCAAACTCAAACTAAAAACGCATATTTAAAATTATATACTTTAAAAAAAATTAAGATTTTTTAATTAGAAAAATAAGTTTTAAAACAAAACATTTTATCAAGGAACAAGACGGTAATTTAATCGAACGACCAAATATTAATACTGTACAATCGTGGATTTACTTTACGGTTGTGTATATTTTTACTTTTTTTGTAGGATAAATTAGAATTTTCCACCAAGAAGCGTTTTCTATTTGATAAAATTGTCATATTTTTGAAAAAAAAAATTGATAAAAAGATTATTGGAAGAAATAAAAATTCATAATTTGAGCACCAAAAATCTTGGTCTACATTAGTCACGCAATTAAAGATATGTTTTTGTTAACTAAGATAAATGAACTAAACAAATAAAGTTTGTTATAATTAAAAAAAATAATTGTTTACTACACTATTTATATAACATTTTTATAGCAAATATTCTAATTTTAGTTCAGAATAAAAAAAAATTAGATTAAACATAAAACGTTGAGGTTTTCTCTTTGAAGAAAAAGAAAAATATTCATTCGGCGATGTGATAAAGATCGTTCGGACAAACTGTCATTTCTACTATACATGAATTGGACGTGTATCTATACACGTAATTTCATGTACATTAGATGTGAATGATACCATTACATTAAAGATACTTTCAGAACTAAATAATAACGTATTTTTAAACGCTGAATAAAAATAACCTTTTTATCCTTTAAAATCTTATGTTATAATTAACTTAGCCAATTGTATTAAAATATTTGAAGTTTTTTTATTGTAAGTATATAAAAATGTAATTTTTTAAAATATTGTCTACTGTTTTTTTTTTAATTTTATGTTGTTGTTCCTTTAACAAAAAACACCGGCAGTGACAGATTAAAACAATGTTGATTTCAAGAGCATGTTTTTAAAAATTGTTTGCAGTCTTTTATGCGGAAGATGCGACATTAATCCTAAAAGCCAGATAATTCGCCTAAAATGACCGAGAGAAAAATTTAGAAGTTAGGTTGGCTGATCTAATGGTGTTTTTTTATTTTAACAAGTTTGTGAAATTTGTGTTTGGTCAAAAGGCTAAAAATACGGAAAAACTTTTTTAAGTTCTCCCAAAGTTTAACACTTAGCTTTTGTCAGTTTGGGACAGTTGATTTTAAAATTACACTTTTTGTCAGCTAATTAGCTAGCTGCTAGGTACACTTTATTGTAATCTTTATATAAATCGATATATACTTTTGTTGGATGTGAAAATTATTGAGTATTTTAAATGTAGATTATCTAAGATTTTGCTGATTAATTTGTGACGAAAAAATGGTAGTTTCGGGCGGGATTTCAAGTTAATATTGTTACGAGACACCCATAGTTATTACAGATTACTAAAGCAAGTTGACAGGAATTAATACAATCAAAGTAAGATTTATTGAAAGCTTCAAACTCTAAGCGTAAGCCTAAACTTAACTCCAAACGGTTTTTTAACTTTCGACTTTAAGGTTGCATTTTCTGGGATCTAAGTATCCGAATTTTTTTAATTGATCCAAGTTTTTTACTTAAAGCCCCATAAATCTTGTACCAAAAGAAAAAGTATACCAAAATATCAAATTTTATCTATATATTTAACAAGGAAAAATTTTTATGGAGTAGATTCAGAGTATATTGGGTTACTATGGTTGTTATAATAATGTTTTATCGCACAATTTTAAAAATCAAACTGGATAAGTCAAGGGAGAAACACAGTTGACAAATCGCCAAATTTTTTTAATAAATTAAAATTTATGAAAAGTTTTAATTATTAAAACTTACTTGGATTAATAATTCTTGTTTTTAGCTGTTTTAATTAATTTTTTCTGTTTTAACTCGTTCCTGTGATTGCCTTTTTTTGGTTACAACCGTGAAACTTTTGTAATATATATATCCTACCTCCGTGCTCCGTCATACATAATTTTTTGCTTGCGCGAGTGGTCCCATTGAAATGGTTAAAGCTGTACAATAGCAATATGCAGATTTTCCTGGCGGATACAGTTTATTACGTATGTAGAATATTCCATGTTGCGAAAATTTGCATATTGCTACCGTATAGCTTTAACCATTTAAATTTGCTCGCTCGCTAGGCACTATTCGCGCACAAAAAATTATATATGACGAAAGTATGACTTAGGTTATGCGTAGAGTTTTTCGCAGTAAGGTTTACGTATGACATTTGTCATACGAAAATTGCCACCACCGTGAGAAGAAGGTTTCACCTTTGTCTTACGAAGGTTTCACGGTTGTAACGGGGAAAAGACCATTACGAGAACGGGTTAAGGCAAAATCTTCAAGTCACTATTTTATTGTGAGTTTGAATAAGTTAATTTTTTATGTTATTAAAATATTTAACAAATACTAAGCCTTATAAAACAATAGAAAACTTCATGTAAAACATATATTATTACATATAAATGACGTTTTTATATATAAATTGGTATATTTTTACTTTCTTTTCTTTATTTTAACCATTTTAAGTATTTGGAAATGGATTTCAAATGAACCGCTGGCATTAATCCAATAACATTCAGTGTTTAATTAATAACGCTTTCTGATGGCATTCGAGTTTATTGTGCAGAAATGAATGGATCAATTAAAATTTTGCAGTTATGACGTTTATTTTAAACAAATAAAAATTTTTTTAATTCAGGTAATATACCTGAATTAACAAACTATAAAAATAATCCTTTAAAACAATTGCATTATTGCATTTGGGTTCCAAAATGACTAATTTGATAAATAATTATTAAAATACGGGCTTGGAGCTTTATTATAAAACGCTTTTGTTAAGAATTTTATAAGGTTTTTTTGTTAAATAGTCGAATCAAACGTGCAATAATCGGGGTCAACCAGATTTTATTTTCCTATAAAACCCACAAAAAATTTTTAGAACTTGCCTTTTGATATAATTATATGATAACGGGACCTCCCATAAAATTTGATTTTTTAGCCGATGTTTACTGTGAAAAACAAAATAAAACTATTTTTACATATATTTTTTATTTTATTTTTACAGCATCTTTCACATTTAAAGTATACTATGGTTTGGTAGGTTCTTTAATTCAAACAAAATGTTTGATTTTAATATTTTCCAAAATATAAAAAAATACCTGGGAAAAAAATTTGTTTTGAATTTTAAAAAACAGAAAATCGACGCAGATTTTATACATTAGTACTGTCTATAGGAAAAACGAAAAAAAATCTCAGTGTAAACGAGGTGAATGTTTTATTTTTTTTTACTAAAAAAGCTGAAAACTATTCTTGTATTCCGTAAGAATAAAAATTTTATACTGGATTTGCATTGACAATATTGAAGATTATTTTTATTTACATTAAGGTTTTTTATTTTTAAAAAATTTACATGTACAATTATATATTTTTAACAAATATGAAAAATAGTATTTAACGCAAAAAATATTATACATATTTAGATTATATTCATTATAAAAATAGTTAAATGTTTGTAAAAATCATTAAAACTTCTCATTATAATGACTTGCAATTTAAATTCTACTTTTAAGTCAACATTCGTTGATAAATTTAAATTTTAATTTTAAATCTTCGGTCTAACAGCAAAGCGTGTTGATTCCATATTCCATATAATACTGATTTTAAGTTTTTCACTTGTGATTTAATATAAAGCTTTGTGTAAGTTTTTATAATACAAGGGAATGTTTTTTGTCAATGGAGAATTTTGGTATCATTTGCCCAGGCGCCAGAGTACTCATCACAGCACATATACGTTTAAGCATCGGAAATAGGGTCTTCCTCATTTTCACCGTCCATAAAGTCAGCGCACTTATACGTTTAAGCATAGGGAATATCGTCTTCCTCATCTTCGTCGTCCATAAAGTCAACACCGGCGGCAATGTTCCCGTCCAGTAGGTCCTCGGGTTTTACGAACGGTTTGTCGTCCGGTTCTGGTATTGCGTTTCCTTCCTTAATCTGAAAACAAAAAAAATTGGGAGACAATAAAGTTAATAAATTTTTGAAACCTAAAAAAACTTACATATTGCGCAGTAAAAATGGAGTTTAGCAAGATGTATTTTATAAAGTAAAACCAGGAATAAATGTGTTTTTTAAGTATTTATGTACAACGATAGATTTAAACTAGCAATTGAAAAAACCTGAGATTTTTACTGCTAATTTTATTTAGATATGAAGCAAAAATTGTCTAGCAGACATTAATAAGTTTTAAGAAAGAATTTTAAGGACTATAAGTGGCGAGATTATTTGTGATTTACGGCTATATGTTTTGCTGTGTAAAAATCAAAATAAGAGGAGCTAAAAGTAGAGATTTTGACGTTAACTGGAGATCAAATTTAAAGAATTCATTGGCTGAACGGGATTTCATAGCGTCATAATTTTGGAACATTTTCAATACCGAACACTTTTCCGTTCAAATAAAAGGGTTTTCGCCATCGCCTTCTTTAAAAAATTACAATTAATAAAAAATAAAACAAAATGCGCACAATTTATTAGATTATGTTTGGGTGAAGTTTTTTCATAATTGCCTGGGTTCGGTTTAAATTACGGTCTTATAGATATTAATGGTTTCATAAACGTGTTTCTTTTACAGTGTGGTCTCACTGAGACTTCCGATACTAGTGCGACCAGTTATAAATCAAGATTTCTTCGTAACTATCGCAAAATGAGCAACAGTTCGTCTAAATTATATGCGACTGTGAATTATTTTAGATTTTAGTAGCATCTTATTACGTAGGAATAAGTCACAGTCACATGTATTTTTAAATGACTGTGGCTCATTTTGCCGTAGTAACGGCGATTTTTTATAGCCCTTATTCATGTATCACAAATTACCGCTATAGTTTCTTGAACCAGCGTGTCCAAATTCAAATTTTCGATTTCTTCCACCGGTATTCCGAACTGACGGCCCACTGCTCCTACCAGTTCCATTGTGGTTAAACGCTTTCCACCAAACCATATGAGCACATTCTTTACATTTCCTACAAACTTCGTTTATTTTATTTCGCTTAAAACAAATATTAAAAATAAATTACTCAGCACTGATTTGCTAAACCAAAAACATAATTACAAAATTGTTTATTGTGGCTAAAAGCTTTCCACCAAACCCTATGAGCACATTTTTTTACATTTCCTAAATTACTCAGGACCAATTAACTTATGGTTGAATTATATCTGGCTGACGCTGAAAATTAGAATGCAGACATGAGGGGACCAATTAAAATTGTGCGGTAATGACGTTTTTTTTAAACAACAAATAAGAACGCAGAATTTTTTTTTAATTCCACCTCTTTAAAAAATATACTAGAATTAACCATCTTTAGCTCTTTAAAAATTTGCATTTGGGTTTTAAATCAAGTAAATTGATAAATAATTATTAAAATACGCGTTTTGATCTTTATTGTTAAACCGATTTTGTTAAAAATTTTGAATGGCTTTGTTGTTAAATAGTCTATTCAATATTGCAATTTTCGCAGTCAGCTAGATTTTATTTGCCTATAATCATAAGTATTTATAATAACAAAATAATTTAAAAAATAATATGAGGGTTGTCTCTATCGTAAATAGTAAAAAAATTATACTTTTAATTTTTAGAATACTTTTTTAAATTATTGAAAACCATACCAATTTTCGCTCCAAAATAGTGGAAGCGTTTGAAAATAGTGGCTGCATAGTCAATAGTCATAGTTGTCAGAGCTAAACCGACGGTTATGTACACTAGCGTTGGTACCAAGAATGAATATCGTTCTGGCACAATATCTCCAAAGCCGATCGTTGTAAGTGTAACAAATCTAAACAAAGTGGATTATAAAATAACATTAAAAAAATAAAATAATATAAAAATTGTTTTATATTTTATGTTTTTCTGTTTTTTTTTTGTGGAACTATTGACAGTTTTTTTCTTAAGTCTAAGCTTTACATTTTACCAATAAAGTATATAATTATGCTATTTTTTATTCTAAAATTAATTTTGCTGCAAAATGCATCTTTAAGTTTTTAAGCTGCCGAACAAACAAAAAATAGTAGGGATTTAATAAAAGATTTCAACAGAAATTCGAATGTAGTGAAAGGTCTCGAAGAAGATTTTGCATGTGATTAGAAACAAAATAAAAAGTCGAAAGGTAAAATTCTAATGAAATCGCACGTGAAATTTAATAACGGCGCACTGATTGTCGACGTATTTTGAAAGTGTTTTTCAAAACGTTTTGTTGACATATCCATGTAAATAATATTGCTACAGAACTTATATAAACGGGTTATTTCTGTAGTCCCCAAACGGTCCTCCGTCCGAGCTGACGGCGACGCCTAAGAATGGGCACTCTGTCTCTTTCATTCAGTGTATTGATTTTTTAACAACTAAATCAAACAGTCAAATTGGTCGGAATTATACGTTTTATTAACTAGATTAATGAATTATTACCTATCCAATAGTTTATTCTATTGCGCATTCAATTTTTATAATACAGTTTATTCTTTCCCATGTTTTTTTGGGTTTTTTTGGTATCCATATTTACGCATAAAGGCTGGTTCACAGTTATGACAAAACGTCCTTTGGACAAAGTCCAAAGGACAATTTTAGAAAAGCCAAAACGTCCTTTGGACAAGCCAAAACATCCTTTGGACTTTTTCCATTGGACGAAGTATGAACGCTAGTTAAAATTTGTCCTTTGGACAAATTCCAAAGAACAAAATCCAAAGGTAAAAGTCTAAAGGACAAGAAAGTATGAACACGTTGTCCTTTGGATTTTGTCCTTTGGACTTTGTCTTTTGGACAAAGTCTAAAGGACGTTTTTACGCTTTATTTGTCAAACCAAAAGACTTTTGTCCTTCGGACTTTGTCCAAAAGACGTTTTGTCATAAGTATGAACCAGTCTTAAGCAACTGAATTCATGAATTACTAACTATTCAGTTTATTCTATAGTATATTCAATTTTTATATTATAGTTTTTCATCTTTCCGTGTTATTTTTTGCTTAAAATTGTTTGTCACAAGAAATTTTCAGGTATTGTTTGGTATTATTTTTATTCCGCCTTCTTTTAGTAATATATTATACAAAAATTTCTTCGAGACCTACCACTAAACTCAAATTTTTGTCGTCCTTAATAATAAACCATATAGTAACAGAATAATATAATACACTATAGGCACCTTGCACTGGAACTCGGTATATACATGAAGTATGCAATAAACATAGCGAGTCACCATAATGGATAATTACCGTATCTCTTACTTATCTTTCGTAGTATGCAGATCAACCGATCGAAAGCGCGCGAAATTTCAATCGGTTGATCTGCATACTACAAAAGATAAGCAGGAGATACGGTAATTATCCATTATGGTGACGCTTATGTATATTGCATACTTCATGTATAAACCGAGTTCCAGTGCAAGGTGCCTATACTAGAATATACTAATAAAACTAACGTAAAATATGTGCTGTCGAAAATTGACAAATCCTCCCAGGTGGGTACTAATGCCGCTCCAGCAATAACGTAAATGACGAAATATAAGAGAATCTTCCAGTTTGTTTCCTTTGAAGGCTCGTGATCGCCATCCTCCGCTTCTTCTTCACTCTTCTCCTCGGGATGATTGGATTCATTTGTTCCGTTACTCATTTTGTACACTTAATTTTATTGTGTTATTTATTTTATTTTATTATTTTTCAAATTTATATTTAAAAATAAGTGTGTTTTTATTTTATTTTGAAAGCTTACACGTGGAATTTTAATGTTTAGATTGGAAAATTAATGCCGAGGGGTAGATTTAAACCAGTGACTCTTTAATAATCTTTCAACAAACGACAAAACAATCAATTTAACTATCACGTAGTTTAAAACAAAGAATTATTTTTATTGTGAAAATTTTTGATCTAGACAATCGCGTAGAAATGTGCTACGTGTAGCTTCTATTTAGTTTCAATATGTATGGTGATATTTTGCCCATTGGAAAATAAAACCGTATAGAAAAACGATTAAATTAACTTCAACAATAACATAAATTCAAAAATTTTAAACCCAAAAATATATTTATAGTTTTAAACTTGCAAAATTATCCGAAATATACTTAATATAAAAACAAAAAAACAGCTTTAAAATAACAAGGAAACAAGTCATTAAAAAACTACACAAAAATATGAGATTACATTTTTTTGCGTTTTAATGGACGAATTGTTGAAAAACGATGGTCAAAACCCTCTCATTTTAACGGAAATTGTTCAGTGTTAAACATCTTCACAGAGTTATTACGTTATGGAATCACTTTTAGCCAATTAGCGCTTCGCAAAAAATGAAGATCTGTTATTCATTGAAGATCTTTTTGTTTCTCAAGCGCTAATTGGCTTAAACAGCTCCCTCCTCACAAAACCATTCCCACAGGCAAAAAATATATGACGTGATTACGAATGCTATATGACATTTTGGGGGTCCTTCAAATCCTGACGTGAAGTAAAATAGCGTCGTAACCTTTTTGGTATACTGTAAATTATATGTATATAATGATTAATAAAACCAATTTTCTTTCCAATACGATAAATAAAATAAATAAATCTGATTACTCATAGACTGTTTTCTTTTTATTCTACGTTTTGCTGCAATTTTTTTTAAACACTTCTGAAGATGAAAAGTTATCATGCCCATAATTTCCACAAAGAATTTTCCTAAAGTAAATTAAATTAATTTAAAAAATAATTATTTTACATAAAAATAAATTAAACAAAACTAAGCTATATAGAAACTATCTGTAGTAATTCAATTAAAAAATTGAAATAGTGAAAATGACTGAAAAAACACTTTTGTGTATCTAAATAATTATATTATTATATAAGCTAAAAATTTTCCATATAACGTTTTTTAGTGTACTAATTGGTATCAATATTAGCTTGTTTATGATGAGTTTTGTAATCTCGTTACAAAATTTTAGTGATCATTTTCCAATATATTTTTTTTAATAATTTTTTTTCATATGATTTTATTTGGACTATTGACTATAAATACACTAAATAAAAACAAAAAACATTACCTTTTGTTATTTTTTGTGTTTTTTAAAAGCGCTATTATTAAAATAATTTTGACCTAACCTTGAAGCAATTTTTACCCATTTTCCAGAAGGATCTCTTATATCAGCTCTCAAAAAATCCCAGGACAACCTAAGACAGCGTATGTCAGTCCCAAGTTAGTCCTAGACCAATCCTAGCTGTCCTACCTTTTTTACAAAAATTAAAAGAAAAACAATAAATTAAGGAAATTAAATCACTCATTTATACATCGTACTTAGTTTTTCGATGGTCTCGAAATTCTTCTTGGACAATTTACTTGCTGATTTTTCTTGTATTTTTTTAGTTTTGCAAAAACTAAGTAGGACCACAAATACGACCTAAAGCAGTCCTCGAGGCTTTAATCTCTGATTCAATTTTAATTTAAATTTGAACACTCGGTGGTCATTTGGAAAAGTTACAAACATTCTTTTTATAAACAACTCGTATACACTTTAGAGTTAAGAGCCACAAATGAAGAGTATGTACCAATATCAGCAATTGCCATCAAAGCCAGAGGTATGCCAACAAGCCCATAGAACATTGTAAAGGTTCTTCCAGCATGAGTTGCAGGAGCAATATTTCCATAGCCTAAATTTTGTTATAAAAAACGCGACAACAATGAATACTCGCAAAAATATCGCAACGACATTTTTGCTTTAGTTTATTTTTATGTTTACATATTTTAGTTATACAATTAAAAAGATAATAACATCGCAGTCACGTTAAATAAACGAATTCTAGGTCTGATAACAAGGACATTCCGTGGTTTAAAAAAGTGACCGCTCGTATAAAAAAGTGACAGTGGTTAAATTAAACAAGGTGTACTTTCAAACTGCCATATTGCAGAGACTATCTTGCATTCATTTTGACTGCTCTTGCGTAGTATGAACGTGTTACAAATAAAATTTCACTTACCAATCGTACTGACCACAGTAAAAGCGAACAGAACAGAAGACGCATAACTCCATTTCAGGGAGCTTTTGTCCGTCAAGGATGATTCGTCCAAGGAATCTGCTTTAAAGACCTAAATAAAAACCTTTACACACCTAAAAATCCTACTGTAAGTAAAACTTTAGAATTTATTTTATGCTATGTATGTAGTACAACAATGTGATGAGCAGAAGGATTTGGAAATTTAATAAATAGAAATTTTTTTAAATAGAGGCCGTATTTTTTATTTTTAAATACGTGTTTATGGCTTTCTTCACAAAATGCATTTGTCGACAGCTTTAAAACATTACTTGCTTAGTTGCTTAGTTTTTCTTTGTATATTTTTTTGTTATACATCCGCATGTTTTTGTCACGTATGTTCCCTTGAAAGACGCGTATTCGCCTACTGGCGAGCTCCTGTTCGCCTCTTTCAAGGAGTTTATTAAAAAATACGTCTAGGAGATTAAAAGGAACGAAACATATTTTTTAATAAAAATTATATTTTAGTTTAATTTTAGCACATCAGGTAGACCATTCGTTTATTTATTAATTCATATTTTTGGTTGGCTGTCTTCACGGTAATTTTTGCTTTAAATTTTTTTCATGTGTGTTAATTTGGGTATTTTCTGTATTCCCCATAGTTTTTGTTACTAATTTTCTTATTAAATAGAAGTTTTATCCTTGTTTTACAAAAATGTCTCAATAGTCAGTTTGAGATAACGGTCGAAGTTTCAAAAATTTTAAATTTTAACAGAGCAATTGTTTCATTTATTTAAATAACTAAAAAAGTCGTTTACAGGGAAATAATAAAGCAACAAAAAACCTATAAGTTTACTTTATTAAACAAAAGCGGATAATTTACTTTATTCTACTAATGTTTCATAGATCGTCAATTCATCACGGCTCATAACGGATTAAAATATAGTATTTAAATATGACAATAGGGCTCAAACAAGTTTTTAGTAGTTAATGAAATAAAATTTATGGGTATTGTACTGAGTTTACTTTGTTGTTTATTTGAGTTTCGTTTGTCAACTACTTACGACTGTAGTTTATTTTGATTTGATTGGTAAGAAAGAAAAATTTAAAGAACGTTTATGTATGAAACAAAGAATATATCACAATGAAACAAAAATATAAAGATAGGATTTTTGCACAGTTTGGGTGCGGGCTGTATAGCTGGGTGTGGGCTCTGGTAAGGTTGGGTAGTTGGGTTGGATCAGAGGTTCCGGTTGACTCGCAGATTTAATCTCGTCTACTCTTTTCTCGCCTTATATTTTACTATCCCGACTAAGATTTAGTGGCACTATTTATATGTTTTGTTTATAGTAATTATACAATCCATATGACTTGAGATGGATTAATTTTGAGGTTTAAAACTAAAGGTGATATGTCGGGTTCTTATGATCGCTGGGTTATTTCCTTGTGGGTTATTAATGTAAATACAGGAATGACACTTTTAGAGTTTTATGAAAAATTGCTAAAGTTGGTATTTAATCTGGGTAAGTACTCTTAGGCGAAAATGGCGTTAATCTCTTATGAGTGGTGGGTTAATCCAAACGTGTGAAGTGCTTTTGAACAAATTATAAAACTGGATACATTTGGTTTCAATATTGAAAGGTAATAATTTAAAAATGTAAGAGATTGGGTCAGCAAGGTGTTACAGTACAGACAGCAAACTGCAAACAAAAGAACCGCATATAGGAACTAATTAGACGGTAATAGGTTTTATACTCTGCCTTTAGCCAATGTTTATATTCATAGTATTTCCTTACTTCCTCAACAGTGACGGCACTGTTGTGAATTCCTTTTTCCATTTTAATCAGAAGATTCCGAAGTTTGTCCAAAACTTTCGTTTCTTCCGAAGGTTCTGAGCTAAACTTTTTCAAAACTTACCGGAGCATAATATTTTTAAATATTTTTTAATTTAATATAGAGCTTTTTTTTCTCGTTTAAATGGCCTTGAAAAACAGTTTTGGCTATGGCTTTGATATAATTCATAAATAACTGAGCAGCATCATACAATTTAAAAATATAAAAAATTTCAGCAATGTTAGGGAAAAAAATTTAATAATATCAAGAATATATAAGAGAAGAATGTACCACCCAATACAAAAAATCGCACCCATCCGTGCATCGGTTTTCCATAAATAAACCCCCCGGGGGGTTTTTGAACCCCCCCCCCGGGGGTACATAAACCCCCCGGAGGAGTATATAAACCCCCCGGGGGAGTATATAAACCCCCCGGGGGAGCATATAAACCCCCCCAGGGGGAGTATATAGACCCCCCCGGGGGAGTATATAGACCCCCTCGGGAGAGTATATAGACCCCCCCGGAGGAGCAGCCCCCCCCCGGGGGGAGCACAGAGACCCCCCCCGGGGGAGCACATAAAACCCCCCCCCGGGGGAGTGCAGATGCTCCCCCAAAATTTAAAAAAAAAATTTTTTAAAAAAAATTTTTTTTTAAATTTTGGGGAGCATACACTCCCCGGGGGTCTCCATGCTCCCCGGGGGGTCATATACTCCCCCGGGGGGTCACACTCCCCCGGGGGGGCCTATATACTTCCCCGGGGGGTCTCACACACACTCCCCGGGGGTCGATACTCCCCCGGGGGGTCTATATACTCCCCCGGGGGGTCTATATACTCCCCCTGGGGGGGTTATATGCTCCCCCGGGGGGTTTATATACTCCCCTGGGGGGTTTATATACTCCCCCGGGGGTACATAAACCCCCCGGGGGGTTTATTTATGGCAAACCGATGCACGGATGGGTGCGATTTTTTGTATTGAGTGGTACATTCTTCTCTTATATATTCTTGATAATATTAAATAAAAAAAGTTTTTTATACACACATCTTAGTTAAATCGCTTATCGTTTTAACAAATATAATTATACTCGACACAAAATACAAAAAGATTTATATACGTTCTACGTTGATAGGCAGCTTAAAAACGGCACATTATACCACATAACTTCTAACTGGTTGTTTAATTAGAACATGCGCTATGTTTGTTTAATTTACTTATGCAAATTCTTTAAAGTAAAATAAAATTTAATTGTATTCCTATTTATGGAATAGATAATCAATATCTTTCTTCATGACTACTATTTTGGCGATGTGACAAATCTGACTGTTTTTTTCTGAGTGAGAATCTGCACTTGTTTTATTAAATTAAATTTATGTAAATTCATTTTAATATCCTAACAAACTAAAATAAAATACAATACAATAAATAAAATATTCTAATAATATACAGTTATTTTTTGAAAATAAATATACTTTATGAAACAAGAAATGAATATTACGAAAAAAATTAATCTTACTTCATTGAAAATATAAGGAATCTGCCAATTTCAGTTTGCAACTGGTGCAAAGTTTGGTTTTTTCGAATCAGCAACTGATGTCTGGCCTTGAAGTTCTTCGTATAAACTCACTGAATTCCACCTTAATGTATTGCCCTTCAAAACGCATTTTAACTTATCTGTTCGTGGAACAAAAATTAACCCTCCGGAGTAGACTTACGAATGCGGCAACGATTGTCTCAAAATAAACAATTGAGATGACTTATCATGATCAACTGCCTGACGATAGTCATTTGATATTATCGAAACGTTACAGTAATAGAAAAGATTAAATTAAAACAGAGCAGAAAACTAAACAAAAGATTATTTTAATTTTTAATCGGAGTAATGTGCTTTTTGACGCAGAAATAAATTGTCATGTTTTTATTGTCTTGCAAATATTTTTTTAGGTTACGGAGATTCATAAATTACGTCAACATTTTGAAACAACTTATTTGTATAAAAATCATTGATGTTCCCTGGATTTTTAGGGCTTCAAAACTCCGCCATATTTTTGTTCTAATTTTTTTAAAATAATTAAAAGGTAATATATATTACGAATATTTTTTAAAAACTAATTTTTTTCAAATCCTATAAAAACAATAAACAAACTGAGGAGATTTTTTGATTATCCGTTTAAAATGTAGAGTTTCGGGGCTCTGGAGCCTCCTACTTAATTGGCCAGAGCTCTAGAAAATATCATTAGAAAAATAACATTTCGACATTTTTAGCTATATAGTATAAATGTTAATGTTCGTGAGTTTATACGTGACCTCAATTTCAGGTCGACCTTCGATTATTTGATAAACATAGGCACCGAGCAGGAGATACGCGATGACCAGCAAAACCAGTAATAAATGTACCGCGGTTACTTTGGCTGACTAAAAAAACAAAATTTGTTATTATACTATCAATTTATTTTGGATATTTCATTTTTATTTTGCGATTTTATAAGTTACAAGCTTCATTTTTAGCGTTTTAACTTTTAAATATAAACCAGTAAAAGATTATCTAATTTTAAGATGGTTCATTCAAAGGTGGATAATCTGATAATGTCCGCTTTTAAGATTATCCCACTTAGATAATATTTAGTTCGTAAATAAGTAGCAATAACATTTCAAACTTATTTTCAGAGCAACACAAAGTTTTACTGTAGTCTTTGCACTAAGTCTCATGAGGTAAATATATGTCGCTCTGATTAACAAATAATTCTAAATTTTTAATTTATGGCTTTAAAAAACACCAAAAACAAAACAAAATAGCAAAAAAATTTAAAACCAGAGCTATAAACAATAAGTTTTTATTGTCAAAAAATAAAGTGTTTTTCAATGTGTTATTTAGTTTGATAATGTATGATATGCCTATTAAAAGAATGATAGATACGTCATTGCTGTAATTAACAAATCGTAGTTAATAGTAGTATAATGTATAACGTACGAAACACAACCGGAGTAAATTTGTCAAAATGGAATAAAAACAACACAAAAATACAAAAAAATACATAACAATTAAAAATAAAGATTTTTGAAAAATAATTTACATGTTACAGTATTTTCTATTGATACATATATATATATATCAACGTTGATAATGAACACAAATCTAAGATCCAATTATGAAGGCGTACATCGAGCTATTTTCTCAACAAAAAAAATACAAAAAACAGTGTATTGCAAAGAGACCGCTGTTGTTAGTCTCTGTACGCTGTTTTTGTTAGCCTTTACTATCTCTTTTTGTATAATAAAATCATAGTAACACTACTAAATTTTATTATTAAAAAAATCGATTTTTGTAAATTGTGATATAGTTGTTAGAGTGAACAATGTATTTTCAAAATTAAAAAAATGTAGTCTCAGGCCTTTTATATTCCATGTTTCAAAGCATTTGTTTTGTTTCTTGTTTTATTATATTTTTCATTTAAAATAAATACCAGATACTTACCGCTAACGAAAAACTAAACACGTTAGAGAATAATTTTCCAAGATACATTCCAGCAAACCTACCCACCGTTATTTAACGAGAAGTTTATATTTATATCTCATTAACAAAATAGTGACTACAAAGAAACGATTATTAATCTATAAATTTTCACTAATATCGTCTGTCGTCTAAATCATCCATTTTTTGCGAAATATGGGTATCTATAATTTTTGTCCGGTCGGCAATATTTTTTTTCTAAATTACAGATTAAACAGAAAATTTTTCTAAACATATAACCAGATCGTATACAAGACGGAGGTGCAACGTGAAAATTTCATTTCGTAAAATATCATTAGGACTGATACATATAAATCGGCTCAAGCAACCGCTGATAATAAAAACGCTTAAAACATGCTGAAAACTGATAATAAACAGTATTACCGAGGGGTCCGCTGTTCGCCGGTGCTGGAGCATTTTTAATCATAACACCAACTTGAGCCCATTGGAGCGGAAACAGAGACACCAGCTCACCTATCCCAAGATTATCTCGACGTGACAAATACGGATAATGTATTTTAAGATAATTTTTATACGACCATGTATATCTGTCACACGTCAGGAATCGATTCGCTTCCGATCATTTTGACTATCAAATATATTATGGAATTTCGAGTTTGCTGAAGGTCTTTTCCCGAAATTTATGACGAATGGCTACTTGGGATATAGCAGACCTGGAACATATTATTTTGTTTTGAAAGGAGGCTATCTGCTTACAAGTACACACTAATTTTTCTTGTTTATAAATGTGTTTGTTTGTCGCATTTTTTTATTTTTAATTATAAAAAATTGTAAAATATTAAGCCGATCTCCATTAAAAATTGAGAACGAAGCCTATTCACGATTTTACCAAGTCATTGCGGTGTTGACGGGGCCATGCGAAACTCAACACATGGACGGTTAAAAAAAATAAATGAATTAAAAAAAATTCAAAAAACGGGAATTAAAAAAATTGTTTCTTTAAATAAAATTAAAAACAAATACCGGCAAACCAAGTTTGTAATTAATGTTTTGCTTATGAAGCTCAGTCATAACTCACGAACTTATTAAGCAATTGTAAAAATTAAACTACTCGCTAAATATTTTAAAATCTAATGGTGTATTTAGTTTTTTAACTTATTTCGAAATTTTTGATTTGATTAATAAGTTAAAACTTTCTAATAATTCACACAATAGTTCATGAAAATTATTTTGATATTATTGTTCTCTAGGAGATATAACAAATAAAATGATATAGTAAAATTATAAAATTTAAATTATGATTTTTAGAGTTATGATTAATTTTACATAGTGCTAAAGTTAAAGTCAACAAAAAAAAGCAGAATTCTTTTATTTTAGTTTGTACATTTAAAATTTTTTGTGGTTATTTATAATTTTTTAAATTTATTAATTTTAGGATAAAAATTAAGAAAAATAAAAAAATCACCGAGGTAACAAAGACGATCCCACTTCATTTATTACAACCTTTCAAAAGATTCCAGTACTCCAAAAAACTATCAGTAGATTATCTAAATAAAATACTGAAACACCGAAAAAAATGGAACAAAAAACTCTGTCACACAATTAAATAAAAAACATGGATGTGCAAAGACTGAATAAAAACAAAAAATCATAGAAGGGAAGCAAACAGGACGTAACAGGGCGCCACTTCCAAAACGGTCAGATGGGGGGAAAAATAAAAAGAAGTGCTTGGCTTGGGAGGAGGGCTGGCTGCCCCCTCCTCCCAAATGGTCATGTAGTATGGCGGAAATTGGGGTTCCAGAGGCTGCAAATTCAAAATTTTTTAGCGCTTTGCTAATCGTTTGGTGCCAAAAGCTATAAAATAGTATTAGCACAATTAAAACTGCAAAAGCAAAAAACAAAATCCACTTTGCTTTGCTCTGCAGTCAAGTTCATACAGCATATCTGGCTTATTTATTGGTCAAACTTTACTGAAAAAGAAGAATAATTTATATAAACAATAAGTACTACACATCAAAGCAAAACAAACAAGTATATTTGGTTAATTTTTGTTTTTACCTGTCCCCCTCCTAAAAATTCCCAGCCTGACCTAATGAATCAATAATTTTTCTCTATAGGTAACTAATACAAAACCGAAGCTCCCCCTAAAATTTCCAACACCCTACCAATGACTAAATAAATTTTTTGCATATAGGTACCCTAAAAATGAAACCCTGCTTATGTCCCTGGCATCATTTTCTTGGCAGCCATATTGACATTAATTTCTTTTCTCGGCAATCCTTTGCAATTAACAGTTATTCCTAAATTAAAAGAGGTTAAAGTCAAAAAGTGCTGTGACAAAAAAATCAGCAATCAGCTAAAATTTACATATAAATTAGTACTAAAATTAAAACCTTAAAAAAATTTCAGATAATTTGGATTAAACACTCTAGGCATATTTTATCTGATCTAACTTTCTAAGGTGGTTTCATTGAAATTCCAGCAATATAGGTGTTACTTCATAAGTTTTTTATATCAATATTCTAGCATGAATAAAAAAAGGTTTTCAAACAAAGGTTTTTTAGCATTTCTCATTATTTTACAATATGTCCTCTTTTAGGGTAGTGCATTTAATTTCAGCACTTTCTTTTTTTTGTTTTTCCAATGTAACTTTTTAATGCAAGGCCTGATTTTCATGTTTGATAACTCATTTCAAAGCTTTCACGATACTGTGTTGCGTTTCACAAAAGGTTCACTGTATGAGAGTAGTTTTTTTTACTTAATTATATCAGTTTATAAAAAAATCGAAAATTGCCGAAATTAAATGTGTGCATTTAATTTTGGCACTTCACAAACAATCGATTGTTTCTCAGTCAAAAATTCATCATTTTCAAAAATTTAAAAGCCTATCATTATCTCCAGACAGTTTTCTTTAATTTAAGCTTCTACTTGCTGTTCAACCTGTAACTAGCTAAAAGTTACAGCTATAATGCCAAATTGTATCAAAAGGAGCAAAATTTGGGAAAAAAGTGCATTTAATTTTGGCACTTTTTGAAAGGACCCCCTTAATCAAGTTTAAGTGCAGTGCTATGACCCCTACACATTTCAACGTTGTTTTTTAATTATTTACAACTACAATTTAACACTCGACCTCTTAATTCAACCCGTTTTTACCTGCAGCAATATGTGTGCCGAAATTACTCTATTTTATTTTATAACAATTGCTCACCACAGACGCAATGTAGAACCACGGGGACTAAAAATTTGGAAAATAGACTTAATTTTACCAGGGCTGTGTGATTTTTTATTCAATTTATTGCATAATCTTGAAATGGCCATGTTCTGGAAATGAGTAACAATTTTATTTTTTATAAATCACACAATTTCACATGAAAATATCATAACATAACAAATAACAAGCTCACGACAGTCATCTAAACATAATTAGCTCTCATTTGAGCTATCAAACGTTGTATTCTGTCCAAGATTACCAAAGATATAGTCCAGATTCAAAAATGCCCAATTTTGGAAAGTTTCAAAATTAAATGCACTACCCTATTTCTATTGATTTTTTAGCAGATAATTTTATTGTTTTAGAGCTGCTGGTTGATAAAGGGTTTGACATGAAAACGGATTTTGAGGAAAAAGGAGTAGAGCTAGTGATTCCACCAAGTAGACCGAATTTTGTCGAATATTCCTCAAATCATCTTGGGTATGCTGCTATTCAGAGCCATTATCGCGTTCATATTGAGCGCGTTAATCAACAAATAAAATCGTTTCAACTTTTTAACAAGAAAATGCGTTTAAAAAGTTCCAATTCTTTTTCTGCTTTGTTTTGCACAGCTGCATACTTAACAAATTTCATGGCTCCAATTGTGAAACCTTTAGAGTAAGATATCTTTTTTTTAATATTTATTTGGTAAAGGAATTGTATTTTTTGGCATTTTTAAATAGTCACATATTAAATTCTAGAGGAGGGTCAGGGGTAAAAAATTTGAAAATTTGGGAGGAGGGGGCCCTTCTAGATTTTCGTCTTGAGAGTTCAATTCAGTGTATCCAGATTAACTACTTTAGCAGACCTGTGCACTGCCCCCCCCCCCCCCCCGGGGTTAAAACGGGGGGGGGGCAAGTCCAAAATGGGGGGGGCATGGGGGGAACTTTTTTGAAATGGGGGGAATGAAATGGGGGGGGCAAGCAGGGGGGAAAGAAAAAAAAGAGAAAAAAAAAAGAGAAAAAAAGGGAAAGGGAAAAAAGGACAAAAAAGGCAAAAATAAGGTCAAAATAGGTCTAAAATGGCTTAAAATACATTGAAATAGGCTAAAAACTGCAAAAAATTCGCGATGATGGCGTCATCATAGGTCAAAAATGGCGTCATAATTTTAGGGTACTTTTTCATTTTTTGCGGGGGGGGGGGGGCAAATCCACCAATAAAACGGGAGGGGGGGCATTTCCAGACCGTGCACAGGTCTGCTTTAGCCATACTATATCATATCAATTCATTTTTCAGAATTTTTTATGATAATAATGGCTCTCCAGAGGACAAAGCAGTTCTGCCCTGTAATGAATACAATGGTCAAAGTTTGGATGAAAGCATGAGGTGACATTGTTAGCATTTTTTTAAAATTAATGTAACAATTTTAACTAAGAAATTTGTAAGCTTTTATTACAGTTTATAACATAATTTATTTAATTTTAATTTAACATTTTTAAAGTTTCAGATATTCTCAATATAAATTAAAAACTCTCTGGAAAAAAACATTTTGCATAATATCTTACAGAAACAATCTTCATCCAATTAGCTGCCTTTTGCAGTAATACATTCATAAAACATCTTGGTAAAATATAATTTTCTCTTGTGTGTGGTAGAATATATTTTGGTGAATGTATTATTGTGTAGCAGTAGCACTGCTTCTCGGCAAATAACTGGTAAATTAGCCTTAGCTGGAATGGTAAACAAACTGTATGATAGTAGTAGCAAAAATATATAATATACCGAAAAATGTGCAACTCCTATATAAAAAAGTACAGAAAAGGTGGCCTTTAAAATGAGCCTCTCCATTTAAATGACACTCTCCACTATAATGGCATAGTAGCCATTTTAATTCGGCGAGTTAAAATGGAGAGGAAGCTATTATAATAGCCATTTATTGACTTAAGTTCACTTCATATATACTCACAAATCTAATACTGTCTGGGCCGCAAGAGTTTCCTCCTGTTGGTTTAATACTGTCCAACACACTGAAACTCCTGCGGCCCATACAGTATTAGACTTGTGAGTATATATGAAGTAAAATTAAGTCAATAAATGGCTATTATAATAGCTTCCTCTCCATTTTAACTCGCCAAATTAAAATGGCTACTATGCCATTATAGTGGAGAGGCTCATTATAAAGGCCACCTTTTCTTTACTTTTTTTATATAGGAGTTGCACATTTTTCGGTATATTATATATTTTTGGTAGTAGTAAATTTTAAGTAATAATTACATATTGTGCTTAAATAAATATTAGTCTCATATTCATACATGAGGTTAATCTTTTCTTCCCCCACCACTTCTGAGTGGGGGGGGGTTAAACCCCCCTTCTTAGAATTTAGGGGGGTTAACCCCCCCCCAACCCCCTCCTCTGTGCCCATGTATGCTCATAATTAATGTTTAACAAAATAATTTTACAACAAAAACAAAAGAAATAAAATGGAACAAAAAATACAAATTAAAAACATGGATAAAGAAACAAAAAATTTGGTGTACAATTTGTAATAAGTTATTTAAAAAAAATTGAAAAAGTAAATTTTTAAACAAGATTTATTTTTTACAGAGTTTCTGATGATACCGAAATTCGTCAAGAGGATGAAACTCTAGCTTATGATGATAACAATGGCAAAAATAGGAACAAAAAGAAAAGGTATATGGAATTATTAACTGGATGTATTTTGCAGTTTAGATTATTGCCTAAAAAATACCTGTTTTAAATATTTTCTGAGCTATAATTTCCAGCAGTTCTCTCTGCTCAGTCTTGACACAAAATGTTTTTATAAGTTTTAAGTTGTGATGAATATCAATCACAAATCTTCAAAAGTAATCACGCTATTGTGAAATTTTAAATGTTATAAACACATTAAATTTTTTTGCATTTAATTTAAAAAATTGCAAATAGAAGTTAAAAATAACTTTGCACAAAGTGAAAACATTTTTAATGAGTGTTATTATAATTTTTATTGTTATTTTTATAACCTGTGTTACCTATCTCTTATAACCTGTGTTACCTATCTCCTAAAACCTCCCCTTTTTAAAAAAATTGTATAAAGCTTGTGCTAACTCCCCCTTTTTCAAATCCTGGCTACCAGCCTGCCATCAGTATGCTAGAGAGCCATTGAGCCACCAGGATTGTGTCAGCCTTTAGGCAGCACCCAACTGGCCTAAGGGTACCACCTGGTTGCTGGATCTTTCCTGTCATATCTTATCTCTTCAACAAATACTAACTTTTTTTGTTAAAAAATGACAATTTTGAAATATCTTATATTAAAAAAACACTTTTTTATTTCTCATTGCATTGTATTATTGGATAACTATAAAAGTAAAAAAAAACATCATTTTCTTTATTTTAGAAAATCCAATGTTATGGGAGCTGGCGTTTCAGAGGAGGTCCTTAGTAGCAGTAGCAGTTATAATTTTTCAATTGCTACAACCTGTGAAGTTTTTTGGACAAATTCTTCTACAATTTTTAAAAACATTTACTTCTATAGATAATAAACTTTCATTGTCATTTCATTTAAAGTTTTACCCCAGTAAATTTTTAGGAGGTTGTTTACAAAACTAAATAATGCTTCTCATGGGGGTACTGGATTCCATCTTTAAACCCATTTTTTAAAATTTAATTTTACACTATTCAATTGTTTTGAAAGTGCAATATATTTGTACAATATAGGTATAACATATTTGTTTTAATTTTCATAGTTATTATCAACTTTATTGAGCCTTTTTGCAATTGTATGTAAGAAATACATTGAGGTAATCTAAAAAAACATTAGCAAAAAATAATTTTTTTCCTAGTAAACGTTTTTATTACTGTATTTTCTATTGAAAAAAATCATAAAAAATATAGTTGCATTATACTTATAATAATATATAATATAAGAAAACTGGGAGAACCCCAAATTAAGTTTTTTGTTCTTAAAAAAATAAATAATATGAGAAAAATCCCTGCAATAAGTTAAGTTTTCTGTTAAATTACTATGTTTACTGAATTTTATTTTTAAACCTATTTTTTATAATTGTATTTGTTTTTACACTATTTTGTGTTTTTTTGCAGTGGAATATATTTTCACAATAATTGTATATATAATGTATTTTGTTTAACAATTTTAGGTTTTTTGTCAACTTTGGTGAGTTCTCTTAGTTTAACGTTTGTAGTAGTGTGTTTACATTGTATGCATTAGAATCTTAGGCATCAGGGCCTGTGCCAGGATTTTCAAAAGGAGGGGGCCAAACTCTTGAAATATAAAAACAGTAAATAAATGCAGTACAAAGCACTGCTGTTTGCACTGCGCAGGTGCACCAGGTGGGGGTGGAGGTTCCTCCCGAGGGGGTCTGGGGTATGCCCCCCAGCCGTCAGAAGCAAAATTTTTGATTTAAAATTAAAAATGAGCTAAAATGGGGCTTAAAAATACCTCTTTACATTAAATTCTAAGGCAGGCAATCAGGCAGAATCTACTTTCAGCATACCCAGAAAAAGGAAGTAGGAAAAAGCAGGGGTCATGATGGAGTTAGCCTTCCCTGTTATCTCCCCCCACCCCTGGATCCACCTTGCCCTTCCTAAATTTTTACCACAACCAACCCAGAAGAGGGGGCACTACCCCCTGCCCCCTGGCACATATCCTGTTAGACATATTCTAATATAGTTTCTGTTTGAGATATGCACACCTAATTCTTTATCAGTTTGCAAAAGTGTATAATTTCTGTTTGTTTAAAACTTTTTATTGTCCTAAAATATAGATTGTTTCAAAAGAATAAATATGTTTGTGTTTAGTTTAGGTCTCCACAGCAAATAATATTGTTAATTATGGTATTATCAATTAATAATGTTGATTGTTTTTCAAATATATGTAAAATGCCGGTTTTGTTAGTTTGCCTTATCCTGTAGGTTCTTAGTGTTAAACAAATTTTAAAACATGACAGAAGTCAGGGTGCTACAGAATCCCCCCATGACAGTCACGTGGCCAGAATTTTGTTTCGGGGGGCCAATCTGGAAGGGGAAGAGATACTTACCCTGAAGGGAGGTCTGCTGGGCGTTCCAGCCAGCTTCCCCCCCCAGAAATGGGGCTGCTGGGGGGCTTGAGCCCCCCAGCAGGGTCAAGGGGCAGAGCCTCCTGTGATGGGATCTGGGGGAAAGAATGCCCCGTGGAGGGGAATTTTTATTCTATGGTGCTAAAATGCTCTAAAAAATTTAATTCAAGATAATAATTATTACAAAAGTAAAAGTTTTTATCCCTTTTTCATTTAAAACATTTGTTTAAAATGTTAATAGTGTAGATTAAAACATTTGTTTAAAATGTTAATAGTGTAGATAGTAGATTTATTTAACATATATGCCTTAAATATTGAACAGTATTTAAGATTTCAAATCGAAGATTCCTCCTCCATGGCCCTTCCCCCCCCCGGGCATGCCACTATGGCATGTTCATATTGAATGTGCAGTTGTTCCCCCATGTCCCAAAATTCTGGCTACAATGATGTATAAGTGCCTGCTATGTTTTTAACTATGACATTTTTGACTAGTAGTTTTTATTTGTAAAGCTTTCTTTATTGATTATGTAGAGTGCATAAACCAACCTTCATAGCCAAGCAAAGGACTTCTTTTGAAAAAAAAACTGACCAACTTCCACTTGCTAAACTAAAAGCTTAGGTAGTCTAGGTTGTTTAAAGTAGTCTTTAGGTAGATTTCATAACCCACTGACCCACATTGTAAAATTTTGACTTCCTTTTGGTAGGTTTTTAAAATTTTATATTATTTCTGTATCCAAACTTTGACATACTGCTTATCTATGGTGGTCTCTTATGAAATTTTATGAAATGGAAAGTGTGCAATAAAAAGTGTTATTTGTTCTGTGAACTATTTTTTTTTGTAATACGTGAAGATGTAAATTTGTAGGCCAAATTTGCAGATGTAATTTTAGTAATAGTTATGTTTGTACTCTTTACTAATATCTTTAAAAGCTTTACCCATTTGAAGAGGAGGAGCTCTAAAGTTCCACTCCTTAAATGAAAGATTTTAAGTGTATGTAAGCTTAAAAATACTTTGAGCTACTTTATCTATATTTTTTTAATAAAATTTCTGATTTTTAGTCAGTTTAAAAAAAAGCTTTAGTTTGCCATAAAATTATAGTTTTACAAAAAATTATTTACTAACTTATCATTTGCATCACTCTTTAAATGTTTGCTACAATAGCACACAAATAATCTGATGCTCAACTACATTAGTAGCTATTAAAAGGAAAGTAACAATCTAGGGGAACATAACTAATATAACTTTAGGTAATGTTTTAAATCTGCAAAATGTTTGACATAATAATAGCTTTACATGGTGACGTTTTAAAGCATAACATTAATTTGAAAACTATCTTTAAAGGTGCAGTATAAAGTTAAACTTTTTTGTCTTCAATTTAAATCATTTCCTTCTGAAAACCTAACCCTTGCCCCAATAGCTCACTACTATTTTTGTACAAATATTTTTAATGTATCTGGAGATTTAATGGCTGAATAGTTGAAAGTTGAAAGAAATAGTTGAAATAGTTGAAAAATGGCATTTTATAGGAAATTTTTATCTTCTAAATATCTAATAATATTTTGATGGAAATTGTTTTTTGGATATTAGAGGCAGAAGTAAGGCTTTAAGAAATAAACTGTAAAAATCTAAGACAAAAACTGTACATTTGTACTGGGACTTTAAGTACAATTGTATACATAAGCATCAGCAATTACTATCTAAAAATTTATGTTATGTTAAACGTTCACCATGTTAAAGCTATTATTATGTCAAACATTTTGCAGATTTTAAAACATTACCTAAAGTTATATTAGTTATGTTCCCCTAGATTGTTACTTTCCTTTTAATAGCTATGAAACTACCCTGAGCATCAGATTATTTGTGTGCTATTGTAGCAAACATTTAAAGAGTGATGCAAATGATAAGTTAGTAAATAATTTTTTGTAAAACTATAATTTTATGGCAAACTAAAGCTTTTTTTTAAACTGACTAAAAATCAGAAATTTTATTAAAAAAATATAGATAAAGTAACTAAAAGTATTTTTAAGCTTACATACACTTAAAATCTTTCATTTAAGGAGTGGAACTTTAGAGCTCCCTCCTCTTCAAATGGGTAGAGCTTTTAAAGATATTAGTAAAGAGTACAAACATAACTATTACTAAAATTACACTGCAAATTTGGTCCTACAAATTTACATTCACATATTACAAAAAAAATAGTCACAGAACAAATAACACTTTTTATTGCACACTTTCCATTTCATAAAATTTCATAAGAGACCACCATAGATAAGCAGTATGTCAAAGTTTGGATACAGAAATAATATAAAATTTTAAAAACCTACCAAAAGGAAGTCAAAATTTTACAATGTGGGTCAGTGGGTTATGAAATCTACCTAAAGACTACTTTAAACAACCTAGACTACCTAAGCTTTTAGTTTAGCAAGTGGAAGTTGGTCAGTTTTTTTTTCAAAAGAAGTCCTTTGCTTGGCTATGAAGGTTGGTTTATGCACTCTACATAATCAATAAAGAAAGCTTTACAAATAAAAACTACTAGTCAAAAATGTCATAGTTAAAAACATAGCAGGCACTTATACATCATTGTAGCCAGAATTTTGGGACATGGGGGAACAACTGCACATTCAATATGAACATGCCATAGTGGCATGCCCGGGGGGGGGAAGGGCCATGGAGGAGGAATCTTCGATTTGAAATCTTAAATACTGTTCAATATTTAAGGCATATATGTTAAATAAATCTACTATCTACACTATTAACATTTTAAACAAATGTTTTAATCTACACTATTAACATTTTAAACAAATGTTTTAAATGAAAAAGGGATAAAAACTTTTACTTTTGTAATAATTATTATCTTGAATTAAATTTTTTAGAGCATTTTAGCACCATAGAATAAAAATTCCCCTCCACGGGGCATTCTTTCCCCCAGATCCCATCACAGGAGGCTCTGCCCCTTGACCCTGCTGGGGGGCTCAAGCCCCCCAGCAGCCCCATTTCTGGGGGGGGAAGCTGGCTGGAACACCCCAGACCCCCCTTCAGGGTTAGTATTTCCCCCTTCCAGATTGGCCCCCCGAACAAAATTCTGGCCACGTGACTGTCATGGGGGGATTATTCACCCTGACTTCTGTCATGTTTTAAAATTTGTTTAACACTAAGAACCTACAGGATAAGGCAAACTAACAAAACCGGCATTTTACATATTTTGAAACAATCAACATTATTAATTGATAATACCATAATTAACAATATTATTTGCTAAGACCTAAACACAAACATATTTATTCTTTTGAAACAATCTATATTTTAGGACAATAAAAAGTTTTAAACAAACAGAAATTATATACTTTTGCAAACTGATAAAGAATTAGGTGTGCATATCTCAAACAGAAACTATATTAGAATATGCCTAACAGGATCTGTGCCAGGGGGCAGGGGGTCATGCCCCCTTTCTGGGTTGGTTGTGGTAAAAATTTAGGAAGGGCAAGGTGGATCCAGGGGTGGGGGGAGATAACAGGGAAGGTAACTCCATCATGACCCCTGCTTTTTCCTACTTCCTTTTTTGGGGTATGCTGAAAGTAGATTCTGCCTGATTGCCTGCCTTGAATTTAATGTAAAGAGGTATTTTTAAGCCCCATTTTAGCTCATTTTTAATTTTAAATCAAAAATTTTGCTTCTGACGGCTGGGGGGCATACCCCAGACCCCCTCGGGAGGAACCTTCATCTCCACCTGGTGCAGCTGCGCAGTGCAAACAGCAGTGCTTTGTACTGCATTTATTTACTGTTTTTATATTTCAAGAGTTTGGCCCCCTCCTTTTGAAAATCCTGGCACAGGCCCTGATGCCTAAGATTCTAATGCATACAATGTAAACACACTACTACAAACCTTAAACTAAGAAAACTCAACAAAGTTGACAAAAAACCTAAAATTTTAAACAAAATACATTATATATACAATTATTGTGAAAATATATTGCACTGCAAAAAAACACAGAATAGTGTAAAAACAAATACAATTATAAAAAATAGGTTTAAAAATAAAATTCAGTAAACATAGTAATTTAACAGAAAACTTAACTTATTGCATATTTTTCTCATATTATATATTTTTATAAGAACAAAAAACTTAACTTAGGGATCTCCCAGTTTTCTTATATTATATATTATTATAAGTATAATGCAACTATATTTTTTATGATTTTTTTCAATAGAAATACAGTAATAAAAACGTTTCTAGGAAAAAAATTATTTTTTGCTAATGTTTTTTTAGATTACCTCAATGTATTTCTTACATACAATTGCAAAAAGGCTCAATAAAGTTGATAATAACTATGAAAATTAAAACAAATATGTTATACCTATATTGTACAAATATATTGCACTTTCAAAACATTGAATAGTGTAAAATTAAATTTTAAAAAATGGGTTTAAAGATGGAATCCAGTAAACATATGAGAAGCATTATTTAGTTTTGTAAACAATCTGTTAAAAATTTACTGGATTAAACCTTTAAATGAAATGACAATGAAAGTTTATTATCTATAGAACTAAATGTTTTTAAAAATTGTAGAAGAATTTGTCCAAAAAACTTCACAGGTTGTAGCAATTGAAAAATTATAACTCAAAACTGCTACTGCTACTAAGGACCTCCTCTGAAACGCCAGCTCCCATAACATTGGATTTTCTAAAATAAAGAAAATGATGTGTTTTTTTTTACTTTTATAGTTATCCAATAATACAATGCAATGAGAAATAAAAAAGTGTTTTTTTAATCTAAGATATTTCAAAATTGTCATTTTTTAACATAAAAAGTTAGTATTTGTTGAAGAGATAAGATATCACAGGAAAGATCCAGCAACCAGGTGGTACCCTTAGGCCAGTTGGGTGCTGCCTAAAGGCTGACACAATCCTGGTAGCTCAATGGCTCTCTAGCATACTGATGGCAGACTGGTAGCCAGGATTTGAAAAAAGGGGAGTTAGCACAAGCTTTATACAATTTTTTTAAAAGGGGGAGGTTTTAGGTGATTGTAACACAGGTTATAAAAATAACAATAAAAATTATAATAACACTCATTAAAAATGTTTTCACTTTGTGCAAAGTTATTTTTAACTTCTATTTGCATTTTTTTAAATTAAATGCAAAAAATTTTAAGGTGTTTATAACATTTAAAATTTCACAATAGGGTGATTACTTTTGAAGATTTGTGATTGATATAAACTTAAAACTTATAAAAACATTTTGTGTCAAGACTGAGCAGAGAGAACTGCTGGAAATTATAGCTCAGAAAATATTTAAAACAGGTATTTTTAGGCAATAATCTAAACTGCAAAATACATCCAGTTAATAATTCCATATACCTTTTCTTTTTGTTCCTATTTTTGCCATTGTTATCATCATAAGCTAGAGTTTGATCCTCTTGACGAATTTCGGTATCATCAGAAACTCTGTAAAAAATAAAATCTTGTTTAAAAATTTACTTTTCCAATTTTTTTAAATAACTTATTACAAATTGTACACCAAATTTTTTGTTTCTTTCCATGTTTTTAATTTGTATTTTTTGTTCCATTTTATTTCTTTTGTTTTTGTTGTAAAATTATTTTGTGAAACATTAATTATGAGCATACATGGGCACAGAAGGAGGGGGTTGGGGGGGTTAACCCCCCTAAATTCTAAGAAGGGGGGTTTAACCCCCCACTCACAAGTGGTGGGGGGAGAAAAGATTAACCTCATGTATGAATATGAGACTAATATTTATTTAAGCACAATATGTAATTATTACTTAAAATTTACTACTACCAAAAATATATAATATACCGAAAAATGTTCAACTCCTATATAAAAAAAGTACAGAAAAGGTGGCCTTTATAATGAGCATCTCCATTTAAATGACACTCTCCACTATAATGGCATAGTAGCCATTTTAATTCGGTGAGTTAAAATGGAGAGGAAGCTATTATAATAGCCATTTATTGACTTAATTTCACTTCATATATACTCACAAGTCTAATACTGTCTGGGCCGCATGAGTTTTAGCGTGTTGGACAGTATTAAACCAACACGGGGAAACTCTTGCCGCCCAGACAGTATTAGACTTGTGAGTAGATATGAAGTGAAATTAAGTCAATAAATGGCTATTATAATAGCTTCCTCTCCATTTTAACTCGCCGAATTAAAATGGCTACTATGCCATTATAGTGGAGTGTGTCATTTAAATGCAGAGGCTCATTTTAAAGGCCACCTTTTCTGTACTTTTTTATATAGGAGTTGCACATTTTTCGGTATATTATATATTTTTGCTACTACTATCATACAGTTTGTTTACCATTCCAGCTAAGGCTAATTCACCAGTTATTTGCCGAGAAGCAGTGCTACTGCTACACAATAATACATTTACCAAAATATATTCTACCACACACAAGAGAAAGTTATATTTTACCAAGATGTTTTATGGAATGTATTACTGCAAAAGGCAGCAAAATTGGATGAAGATTGTTTCTGTAAGATATTATGCAAAATGTTTTTTTCCAGAGAGTTTTTATTTTATATTGAGAATATCTGAAACTTCAAAAATGTTAAATTAAAATTAAATAAATTATGTTATAAACTGTAATAAAAGATTACAAATTTCTTAATTAAAATTGTTACATTAATTTTAAAAAAATGCTAACAATGTCACCTCATGCTTTCATCCAAACTTTGACCATTGTATTCATTACATGGCAGAGCTGCTTTGTCCTCTGGAGAGCCATTATTATCATAAAAAATTCTGAAAAATGAATTGATATGATATAGTATGGCTAAAGCAGACCTGTGCACGGTCTGGAAATGCCCCCCCTCGTTTTATTGGGGGGATTTCCCCCCCCACCCCCTCCTCCCTGTGGAAAAATGAAAAAGTACCCTAAAATTATGACGCCATTTTTGACCTATGATGACGTCATCATCGCAAATTTTTTGCAGTTTTTAGCCTATTTCAATGTATTTTAAGCCATTTTAGACCTATTTTGACCTTATTTTTGCTTTTTTTGTCCCTTTTTTCCCTTTCCCTTCTTTTTTTCTCTTTTTTTTCTTTCCCCCCTGCTTGCCCCCCCCCTGTTTCATTCCCCCCCATTTCAAAAAAGTTGCCCCCCCCCGTACCCCCCCATTTTGGAATTGCCCCCCCCCCCCCTCCCGTTTTAACCCGGGGGGGGAGGGCAGTTCACAGGTCTGCTAAAGTAGTTAATCTGGATACACTGAATTGAACTCTCAAGACGAAAATCTAGAAGGGCCCCCTCCTCCCAAAATTTCAAATTTTTTACCCCTGACCCTCCTCTAGAATTTAATATGTGACCATTTAAAAATGCCAAAAAATACCATTCCTTTACCAAATAAATATTAAAAAAAAGATATCTTACTCTAAAGGTTTCACAATTGGAGCCATGAAATTTGTTAAGTATGCAGCTGTGCAAAACAAAGCAGAAAAAGAATTGGAACTTTTTAAACGCATTTTCTTGTTAAAAAGTTGAAATGATTTTATTTGTCGATTAACGTGCTCAATATGAACGCGATAATGGCTCTGAATAGCAGCATCCACAAGATGATTTGAGGAATATTCGACAAAATCCCGTCTACTTGGTGGAATCACTAGCTCTACTCCTTTTTCCTCAAAATCCGTTTTCATGTCAAACCCTTTATCAACCAGCAGCTCTAAAACAATAAAATTATCTGCTAAAAAATCAATAGAAATAGGGTAGTGCATTTAATTTTGACACTTTCCAAAATTGGGCATTTTTGAGTCTGGACTATATCTTTGGTAATCTTGGACAGAATACAACGTTTGATAGCTCAAATGAGAGATAATTATGTTTAGATGATTGTCGTGAGCTTGTTATTTGTTATGTTATGATATTTTTATGTGAAATTGTGTGATTTATAAAAAATAAAATTGTTACTCATTTCCAGAACTTGGCCATTTCAAGATTATGCAATAAATTGAATAAAAATCACACAGCCCTGGTAAAATTTAGTCTATTTTCCAAATTTTTAGTCTCGTGGTTCTATGTTACGTCTGTGGTGAGCAATCATTATAAAATAAAATAGTGTAATTTTAGCACACATATTGCTGTAGGTAAAAACGGGTTGAATTAAGTGTCAAGTGTTAAATTGTAGTTGTAAATAGTTAAAAAACAACGTTGAAATGTGTAGGGGTCATAGCACTGCACTTAAACTTGGTTAAGGGGGTCCTTTCAAAAAGTGCCGAAATTAAATGCACTTTTTTCCCAAATTTTGCTCCTTTTGATACAATTTGGCATTATAGCTGTAACTTTTAGCTAGTTACAGGTTGAACAGCAAGTGAAAGTTTAAATTAAAGAAAACTGTCTGGAGATAATGATAGGCTTTTAAATTTTTGAAAATGATGAATTTTTGACTGAGAAGCAATTGATTGTTTGTGAAGTGCCAAAATTAAATGCACACATTTAATTTTGGCAATTTTTGATTTTTTTTATAAACTGATTTAATTAAGTAAAAAAACTACTCTCATACAGTGAAACTTTTGTGAAACGCAACACAGTATCGTGAAAGCTTTAAAATGAGTTATCAAACATGAAAATCAGGCCTTACAGTAAAAAGTTACATTGGAAAAACAAAAAAGTGCTGAAATTAAATGCACTACCCTAAAAGAGGACATATTGTAAAATAATGAGAAATGCTAAAAACCTTTGTTTGAAAACCTTTTTTATTCATGCTAGAATATTAATATAAAAAACTTATGAAGTAACACCAATATTGCTGGCATTTTGATGAAACCACCTTAGAGAAGTTAGATCAGGATGCCCTAGAGTGTTTAATCCAAATTATCTGAAACTTTTTTAAGGTTTTAATTTTAGTACTAATTTATATGTAAATTTTAGTGATTGCTGATTTTTTTTGTCACAGCACCTTTTGACTTTAACCTCTTAATTTAGGAATAACTGTTAATTGCAAAGGATTGCTGAAAAATTAATGTCAATATTGCTGCAGAGAAAATAATGCCAGGGACATAAGCAGGGTTTCATTTTAGGTACCTATATGCAAAAATTTATTTAGTCATTGGTAGGGTGCTGGAAATTTTAGGGGGGAGTTGGGTTTTATATTAGTTACCTATATAGAAAAAAAATATTGAGTCATTAGGTAGGAGGCTGGGAATTTTAGGAGGGGGACAGGTAAAAACAAAAATCAACCAAATATGCTTGTTTGTTTTGCTTGATGTGTAGTACTTATTGTTTATATAAATTATTCTTCTTTTTTCAGTAAAGTTTGACCAAATAAATAGCAAGAAATATGCATATTATGGAACTTGACTGCAAAGCAAAGCAAAGTGGATTTTGTTTTGCTTTTTGCAGTTTAATTGTGTTACTAATACTATTTTATAGTTTGGCACCAAACAATTAGCAAAGCGCTAAAAAATTTTAAATTTGCAGCCTCTGAAAACCCCCAAATTTCACCATCTGGTGACCATTTGGGGGGAGGAGGCAGCAGCCCCCTCCTCCCCAGCCAAGCACTTTCTTTATTTTTCCCCCTATCTGACCGTTTTGGAGGTGGCGCCCCCCTGTTACGTCCCTGCTCTGCTTCCCTTCTATGATTTTTTGAGCAATA
>JASAMX010017377.1:0-24256 GCA_030248175.1 Microlaimidae sp. YZB2_3
AAAATTAAATACGTAATAAATGCAAAAAACTACATAGCAAATACATTATTACTCCAGCCGATAAAGCTACAAATAATTTTGTATTTATTTGCAAAAAATTTTATGTTAAAATGTTGTGTGAAGAGCTTGGTATAAAAATCACTGACAACAATATAAGTATTACTGGTAATAACATATATGAATTTATAGATAATATTAATGAATCCAACTTAATAGAGAAGCATGCTAAAATTGCAGATTTGTACAATTGTAACATTTCGGATGATTGTAAAAAACTTCCTATTTTATTTGGTAATGCAAAATTACATAAAAATCCAGCTAAACTAAGATTCATCGCGGGAGCCAGTAAATCTAGTACAAAAAGCATCTCATTATTGCTAGGAAAAATATTAACATTTTTTCAAGAACACTTTCATAAATATTGTAATTCCTTAAAAGATAAAATCGGTACTATGCACTGGTCCATTAATAATAGTTTACAGGGTATAGAAAAAATTCATGATGTAGAAAAAATACGTTGTATTAATACCGGGGACTTTAGTACTTTACATACCAATTTTGAGCATCATATTATTTTTGATATATCTTTAAACTCATTGATCTTCTATTTAAAAACGCCAAAAAACAATATCTAGCAGTAGGATATTATAATACCTTCTATGTGGATAATAATATTACCTATAAAAATACTTTCTCAATAGACGAAATCAAAAATTTTATTAAATTTGTGGTAGATAATTGCTATTTAAAATTCGCCAATGTTATTTTTAAACAGAAATCCGGCATTCCAATGGGGGGCAATGCATCACCACAAATCGCCGATCTTGCATTGTCCTTAATGGAATTTAGTTACTTAAAAGCAAATCCTCATGAGCGCACTATATTATTTACTTCCATAAGATACGTTGATGACATATGTGTGGTTAATTGTCCTCAATTCTTAAATATTAGTAAAAATATATATCCCAATTGTTTACCTTTAAATGATACTACCATCTCCGCAAATAAAATTAACTATTTAGATTTATCTATTAATATCGATAATAACAGTTTAGATATAGATGTTTATAATAAGACAGATGATTTTAATTTTAAAGTTATCAGATATATTGACAAAAATAGTAACGTTACAAAAAGATTAGGTTCCGATATTCTATATGGGCAATTAATTAGATTTATGAGGATATGTTCAAATAAAAAATACTTTAGTAATAAATGTAAAGACATATTTTTACAATATCTCTTGCTGGGTTATAATCATTCTGAAATTAAAGATACCTTCCTACGACTTTTCAAAAACTATAGGGCCTCTTTCATCAAATTTGAGATCTATTGTAAAAAAGATGCTAACAAATTCGCTAATCTCTGCTTCAGCTAATAAATACAGAAAATAATTTATTAACGTTCTTGGGGTATATGATTATTAGTTTCATCCTTAAAAACTTATTACTTAACACTAAACTCTCGCTTAAAATATTTATGCTCCACATATAACCAATGTTTTCTCTCTAAATTAATATATAAATAACTATAAGTTACTTAATTAAGTTCACTTAGGATAAAGGCATAATGTTGTTACTAATAATGGGTTTCTAAAATACTAATAAAACTAATCTTTTTGTATCATGTTGTAAAGGATTGGAGGAGAGAACCTCGCTGAGGAGTCGCGCTTTGCTCTAGTCTTGTATATAGTCTATACGAGTTTAAAGCGACGAAATAGACTATAATGATAAATTGCAACGTTTGGCATTATTGCTTCAATCTAAAATATAAAACCAAAATTTTAAAAAACTTTTCTATCCCAAACTATACAGTATAACTATTTTTCAACACAAACATAATAACTTTATGTATTCAATTGTAGCAAATTATCATGTGTTCATATATGTATACTAATGGAATGCTATAAATAACTATTAACACTAGAATAATTCTATTCTATAATGTTTTATTTGAATATATACTATAAATGATAACTCTCTTATTAAACGAAGTATCATATATACACTCTCTTGACACACTTTGTAGTTTTTACATTTTTAAAAAATTTTACATTGCCATAATAATCTTCATAAACCATAATAAACATTATATACTTACATGACAACGTACCACTCAAGACATAAAATAAACATAAAAATACAAAATAATTTTACATCACATCACGTGTGTGTTGATATATATAAGTATATGTATATACATAGGTTACATAAGCTTATTAGTCAATTTGTGTTTTTTTTTTATTTCACTTAAAAACATATGTTTGTAAGTTAACCTACTTGGTTACTATATGTTTAGGCACTTACGTATGTATAAATATTTTCATCATTAATAAGTATTTCATTCTTCACAATTTTTATAACATCATCCCCTCTTCCTTTCTATTAAGATATAAGCGTTTAAAAAATAATCTATTAATAATAGGGAGAAGAAGAACATAATGCTAAATTTACCTACGTTCTTTAATTATAGTTTGCGCGATGCCGTTGGGCTTAGTCTCCGTGTGGCGCTCCCGCGCCACCAATAATTCTATTATAATAAAAATAAAGAATAATAATAAGAAGAAGATGAATTTAAATTACAAAATTTACCCATGTTTAATTTTTGTTAGCGCGGTGCAGTGGCGCTCCAGACAAAGTTTACCTACGTTCTCTAAATATAGTTGGTGTGATGGCGCGCGCCAATGATTGCAATTATAATTTTTAAAATAAAAATTATAATAATAAGAAGATGATGAACACAAATTACAAAATTTACCCACGTTCTCTAAGTATAGTTGGCGCGGTGCCGTGGGCTAAAATGCAGTGTGGAACCACCGCACCAAAGATAATTGGAATTATATTTTTGAACTATAAATAATAATAAGAAGAAAAAGATGATAAACATGAATTACAAAATTTATTAGGTGCTCTAGTTATATTTGTCGCAGTGCCATGGGCCTAATTAGCAGTGGGCGCTTCCGCGCCACCGATGATTGCAATTATTTTTTTGGAATAAAAAAATTAAAGGAAGAAGATGATAAACATAATTAAAAATTTTATCCAGATTATCTGAATATAGCTGGTGCGGTACCGCAGGGTTAAATCGCCGCGTGAACAATGAACGAATATTTATTTTAAGATAATGAGCTTTAGAATTATAATATAATAGAAGAAGATGAACATAAAGTAAAAAAAAATTGCCAGCATTCTCTAATTATAGTGTGCACGGTGCTGTGGGGTTTAACCGTCGCGTGGCGTTCCCGTGCTATCGATGCTTTTATTATTTTTTTAATAAAACTTTGAATTAATTTTGTCATCAGGAATGCAAGAATTAAAAAAAGTACTTTGTTTTTTTCGCCGTTTTCCGCACGGTTGAAGTAGATGGCGCTGGGAACTGGTTCGGTTTCCACCACCAATTAAAATCGGTCTTCTGCTTTTTTTGTGCGGTTTCTATGAGGAGCCATTCGTTGTCTGCTCTGTACAATCCTCATTGTTGCCAAAAGGTTGTGATTGTGCGGTTGGTAGTTTTTATTTATCTATTTTTACAATTTTTTCATCAATAAATCAATAACAAGGACCTAAATGAAGAAAGTGCTTCCTAAGAAAGTTGCGTATTTCTTTCTTCTTTCCAATGAGCCCATGTTTATTTTTAATAAATTAGTAACAAATAAGGAATATCGCTTTTAAGGATTGAGCGTTGGAATAATATGTCGCGCCCATAACAAAATTTGTTTTATTTATAGCGGGGATTTCTTCCGCCGACGGACACAGAACGAACGACAAGGTGTTTGGCACTACTTCGAACGTGGTTGGCGATGCTTGTATGTCTGTTTGCTACTCGCCGGACGAGTGTTCCTTTGACTGGACCAATGTCACCGAAATGTAAGTTAAATAACCGATGTTAAACGTTAAATTAGTACTGCAATGTTAAACGATTTTGACGGAGTTATGTTTATGTGTGCCAAGAGAACGCATACACTTAGGCGACAAGATTACGCATTACCAAAACAACGCTTATACGGGGCTGGCACAAGAACTGGCTTAAGCCTAATAAAATGACTTTAGTAAAAAGATGCGAAAAAACGGCCACTTAAACCTAAGGGTGGGGAAATACGAAAAGATGGTGAAAAGACACCTTTAACTTAGTTAGGGCCGGTTAGGCAAGGGCGGGACTTTGCGAAAACGAGGCTTAAAGCCGAGCGCTAAAAAACACTTTTAATACAGAGGTTACCAAGGTAACGCGGATTTGCGAACTACCCCAACAGAACCGTTAAAGTGGAAAACAGCACCGTTAATTTACAACTAAAAAGGCTAAAGACTATTTTTAACTAAAGACTTCGGAACAAAAGGTTCAGTCGTGGAAATGCACCGGTCTCACACTCTAAACTAGCATTTTACTCTAGCATTCAAAAAAGTTTTAAAAAGGTTCCAGCGCCAGTTGTTTGAGAAATCCCGCGTAGGACTGCCGAAATACGACGGGGGACCTATTGCAGATAAAAATAAGATGACATTTTGTTAAAAGAATAAGTCTCAGGGGAGAGGCCAGAAAGATTATTCTGCCTCGAGGCCTTCAGTTCTTCTTGTCGTATTTCGCAGCCGGATGTTTTCGAGGAAGTAAAAAACCAACGACTTTTTACTACGAGAGCCGTTTTTATATTTGCACATTACCAACTAAGCCGCGGAACACGCGCCCACTACACGCCGAATAAAAACACACCGACTCAAACAACTGGCGCAATAAACCAGGCGAGCACCCGCTCGCGCGTGAGACAGTGCATTCCCATTTTTGAAAGATTTTACTAATTTAATTTTGCGAAGATGAATTAACAAATTTAATTTATAAAAACACTAGAGGCGCTGTTTTTGGAGCGTTAAAAATAGGGTTATGGGGAAAAGACTGGAATTAGCAAAAATGCCTGAATTTTCGGCTGCCGCCATATCTTCCCACTCGGTCCAAAGCCGTCTCGGCTACCCAGGGTAGTATCAGCATCGGGCCGGGGGTGTCCGAAAGGTGGTGGCGGAAATTCAGGGGTGGAAATTTTTAGGTGAAACGGGGCGTTACTTTGGTATAACCGACCGGCAAATGTAGAACGACAATGAAAACGAATGAGTAAAACTAAAAACAAAAGAAAAAACAAAACTGACCAAAGAATACTAGTCTTAGAATTTAGTGTGCCAGGGGTGCGGAAAAAATATACCGCAGGCAAAAACCCTAATCACTGAAGCCCCCCGCCGGTGGGGCCCATTTGAATCCGGCAGCGCAAATAATAAGGTACTAAAAATTGGCAACTTTTGTTGCCGGGATACACATATTTTTGGAAAAAACAATTACCACCCAATTAATAAAAAGTTTGCGCAGGGAATTTTAGCTAATTTTTTTAAAAGCGCAAATTTCACTTCCCCGCGCGCGGTTAATTATTATAATAATCTTGTACGGCCGGGACACCAACTTGATCTTCGCTAGACGTCAATTCGTCTTGTGGTTGCAGTGGCGGTGACATGTGCGGGGGGTCCTGGGCAGCTGGGGGCGCCGGGCCTGCAACATCGGGGCGCGGGGCGCCTTGACCGTCGACATCTTAAATAAATTCACTTGTGTCGCGGGACACCGACTTCGGTTCAAACGTCCACAGAATTTCTCAGCAGTGTGAACCCCGGAAAAGTTGATTTTTGTTATTTGTTTGAAATAAAACATTTTTGACATATGTGATTTGTACCCTTATTTACTAACGTGAACACCATAAAAACAAGACACCAAAAACCATACACACACAAAAAAAATTATAGCAAGGCTAGAAAACTGGTGGAGGTTTCTCAATAGTGACCTCCCTAACATAACCCTTCTGAACATGAAAATGGGCAAGCCACCAACCCGAGAAATATAAGATTACATTTAATTGACTAATTTTAACGAACAAGCGGTACCACTAATTATTAACACAATACTAAAAAGGAAATAGGGGCAAAAGTTATAAAGCAGATAAAACTTACGGAGCCACAAATAATATAAAAACAATATCCGCTCACTTACTTTATATTTACCAAATGTTACCAAATAATAATAAGAAGACAATTGGGGGCGGATTTACAAAAACAATACCTACTAAGGGAAAACGGAAAAGGAGCAACAGGTAAAGATTTTTTATTATTTGAACAAGATATCAGTCCATCACTAAATGCATCATAATTAATAATTAGTACTATCTTTTCTGCAAGGGGGTTTATCCATTTTTTCCAAAATCTTTCCCAAAATGTCAGAGCTATCTAGGGGTTTAAGGGGACCAATTTCGGGCTTCCTTTCTTCGGCGCGTTTGGCTGGTTGCACTTTTTCTTCAGCGCGTTGCTTCTGCTGCTCTTGATATTTCCGTTCCAATAATTTTGTGAAATTCTTAAGTTGTTGCTGTTGGCGTTTCTTGGCCGTCACATACTGAGCTCGCTGTCGTTGACACTGGGTTCGCAGGGGTCGGGGCTGTGGACCCTGTTGTTGGGCTTGGGTTGGAAGTCCCTTTTCCCTATCCTCCCTTTCCGCTGCTTCATTAAGTTCGGTCCCAGTGTCTTTGGCCCATTTAAAGTGTCCAGCCATGACTTTGGTTTGATCTTTCAGAGCTAAAGGTGCCGACGGGTTGTCTATATAAGCCATATAAGCAGCCGAATTCCCAGAGCGAGTCTTATACACCTTGAGTCATTGTAAATTTACTCTCTCACTTTTAATTGGTGCTTGGGCGTTTAGCGATTCAATTTTGGCGGTACCAAATCGTTTATTTATACTCGTTACTTTATACGGTCCTACCCACTTATTATGGAATTTTGAGCAACTTTGAGGTTTGTTTGCGGGGCTAAACTTTAGAACTAATGTACCAACTTTAATAGGCTTATTGCATACCTTCCTATCATAGTTCCTCTTTTGTCGTTCTTGAGCCACCGCCAGATTCTGAACTGCCATATCCCAGGCTTTGGTCATGGTTACCTTTGCATGTCGAATGTAGTCGTCCTCAAAGTCATTATATGGAGTTCAAAATTGCTGATATTTTGCATCAATAGGCACCGGTAAATCCTGGCCATAAATAAGATAAAAAGGACTTTCTTTGGTCGACTCCTGGGGCGAACGATTATAGGCTGAGGTTACAAAGGCAAGGCGAAGTCCCAGTCAGTATGGTGTTTGTTGACATACTGGGTAAGCATTTCACATAACGTTTTATTAAATCTTTCTGTAAGACCGTTGCATTGTGGATGATAAGGAGTAGTGAATATCTTTTTGGCGGAGGCAATTTCGCATACCTCGGCTATTATATCGCTTTGGAAATTTGTACCTTGGTCTGTAAGGATTTCTGCAGGGCATCCATGGACTGCGATGACTTGTTCCAATAATATTCGTGCAATCGTTTCTGCTTTTTGGTCCGGGAGAGCGAAACACATGGCAAACCGGGACACATATTCAGTGATTACCAGAACATATCGGTTTCCACAAATGGTCTGCTTCATTGGTCCTAAGATGTCCATCCCTATAGTATCAAAGATCCTACTTACTTTAATCGGGTGCAGAGGTGGTCTGGGCAGTTGAGAGTCGGATTTCCTTTTCAGACAAAGATCGCAGGTTGATACGTATTCCTCGACCTCCTGTCGCATAGCTGGCCAAAAGAAACGACTTACCAAGTTGGCATGCGTACATTTCATACCAAGATGTCCGCCAAAAATGTCATCATGCGCGGCCCGAAGGGCCTCTGCTCGACGTTCCCGAGGAAGAGCTATCTGATTAGGAAATTTGGGACTCACCCGTTTTATGCGTGGATGCTCGTGAACCAAAACTCCATCTTGTAGATGGTATTCCTCCGATTCGCGCAATACCTTCCCCGCTTTTACCTTATCATCAGGAAGTGTCCTCTTGTCCAAATATTAATAAACGTCTCGGAAGTCCGGGTCATTTCGCTGGAGCGCGATCAGCGGACCTTTCTCCTCTGGAGTAATGAGAGCATAAGCAATAAAATGACCTACCTTTTCTCCCTGTTCGGGGTCCTTTACCTCCGCTGACACTTCCTCTTCTGGGGGCGGTATACGAGACAAGGCATCGGCGTTATTGTTAGCTTTACCAGGCCTATACTCACAATTGGTTACCAAGTACTCATTCATAAGTAATGCCCATCTTTTTAACCTAGCTGAAGTGCACTTACCGCTGTTAAAAATGTATTGTAGAGGCGCGTGATTCATGGTCAATTTGAACTCAAAGTAAGGTTGGAAGTGTTTAACGGCCCAAACTAACGCCAGCGCCTCGCGCTCTATCGGGGCATAGTTTTTCTCTGGTGAATTAAAGTTCCAGCTTGCATAAGCTATAGGCCTTTCGCCTTCAGGAAACTCCTGGGAGAGCACCGCTCCTATCCCAGTATCTGACGCGTCCGTCGACAGCAGGAAGGGTCGTTTAAAATCAGGAAACGCTAACACATCCGTTGAGCACAATCTCTCCTTGAGGGTGTCAAACGCCTTTTGACACTCGGGGCTCCAATAAAAATGAGTTCGTTTTCCCATCAATTTATACAACGGGCTGGCTATTTCTGCAAAATTCCTAATAAACCTTCGGTAGAAGTTTGCTAAGCCGTGAAAGGATCGCACCTGTTTCTGCGTTTTTGGCACTGGGAAGTCTTTTACACACGATATTTTGGCGGGATTTGGCCGGGCTCCTTCTTTGCTTACAATATGCCCCAGAAATTCTACTGACTTCCTTCCGAAGTGACACTTTTTTGGCTTTAGTTTGAGCGAGGCTTTATGCAGTCGATCAAATACCATACTTAGGTCTGTTAGATGTTGGGGAAATGTCTTTGAAAAAATAATTATGTCATCGATATATACCAAACAGTTGACCCAGCGCAGTCCGCTAAGGAACAGTTCCATTAACTGTTGAAAAGTCGAGGGGGCATTGCAAAGGCCGAATGGTAGCACGTTGAATTCATAAAGTCCACCCATAGGGCTACAAAATGCCGTTTTCTCCTTGTCCTTTTCTTCCAAGTCGACTTGCCAGTAACCTGAGAGGAGATCGAGGGTTGAAAAATACAGGGCTCTGTTGAGGGCCTCTAATACCTCATCTATGTGGGGCAAGGGAAACGAGTCTTTTTTTGTTAGCTTGTTCAAGCCTCGATAATCGATACAAAAGCGGTTGGTCCCGTCTTTCTTCCGCACGATGACTATTGGCGACGCAAAAGGACTCTTTGATTCCCTAATAACTCCCTTTTTGAGCATAGTATCTATTTCCTCCCGGATGACTTGTTTCTGACTTTCGGCGACTCGATACAGTTTTTGGCGGTAGGGGCGGTTGTTTTCTATATTGATTTCATGTTTCAACAAAGAGGTTCTCCCAGTATTGAAGGGGCCAGACGAGAAGACGTCTTTGTTTTGTCACAGTAACTCGGCTAATTGTTGTTTCTGGTGAGTATCCAAATCAGCTTTATCAAAGTCGATTTCCTTGACTGGATCAAAATCAGGCGGCCGTTCAGTTCCGGGGCAAACTGTGCAGACTTGTTGTCGGAGGTGGTTGCGTCGACGTCTCCGGGGTCAGCCAAAATGTCTGTGACGTAATCTTCGTTAAGGGCATTCGCCAGTCCAATGGTTGTTCCCATGTATAGTACAATTGGTTCCGTCGTGGGATTTAAGACCTCGACATAAGCGGTACCGGCTCGATAGGTGGTAAGCACTCGCGCTAACATTAATCCCGTGCGTTGAAAGGACGGAGATGCTTCTTCCAAAATAATCGAGGCTTCCGGGGGCAGTGGGGTCGTGACCTTTGCTTGAATCAACATCTTTGCCCGAGAGGGAATGGTCTTGGTGGACATCGCGCAGATCGCAATCCCGCTTACTGGGTATTCCATGGAGGGGTCCAGGGGAATAATGTTTCCATTAGCTAAAATGATCTGATCCTTATCAAAATCAATAATTAACTTACCTAATTGCTGGAGAACGTCAGTTCCTAGCAACACTTCCATTGGGCACCCTCTTTGAACATTCATTTCCGCATGGATTCCCATCCCCAAATTTGTGGCGGTTGAAGAGGGCCACAATCGACATGGCCGGCGGCCACGCATTTGTCATAGAATTCCTCCCACTCCTCTCGCGTAACAGCGTGCTGGTCTAATGGCTCAGGCCCACCCCTTGCTTCCGGGGGAATATAATACGGCAGCGGGGAATGGTGAGGCGGTGTCTGCTGGGCAGGTTGCTCAGCCGGGGGTATGTCCATATTTTCTTGTTGTTCGTCATCTTCGGCACGCGGAGTAGAAGCTCGAATTGGCGGGACGCCAAATAGCGATTTGGTCACATAGTCAATATGACAGCTGGGAGGCGGGGGCTCGTCCAGCAGATGTTGCATTTCCGCTTGCAACTGCTCAATGTCCGAGTCATGGTATTCCTTGCAGCTTACCAAAGGGTCTTACGGTTTCTTGGCCTTGCGGGGCTCCTTTTTACGGACGGTTCGGGTGACGAGCGGTTCGAGTGACGAGCTGTGGAGAAGCGGGGCAAGGCGAGGCGGCGGCAGCGGCTGCTGGGGGATTAGACTGGGCTCGGCGGATCTGAGCCACAACTGGAAGACACAAAGACAACGAGGACGACGTGGAGCTACGGCGACGAGGCGAGCGATATTGAAAACGACAGTCTGGTGGTGGCTGACCACTAGCGCCCCCTGGTCTATCCCCTGCTGGACAATCAATTCTGCTTGCGTGTGATAAGGTTCGTCGGCCCGCTGACGAACGAAGGCCGGGTGCAGGGCGAGTTGTTGGACAGGCTCCTCCAGCTGGGCTCAAATGAACTGTCCTGGCACGGCCCCTCGGCTGGGCACCTAGCGCAAATTTGACGGTGGCGGGGCAGTGCTGGCCGGCGGTAATTGTCCTCGCCCCCTTCCGAAAAGCAGTCGGATGCTCGGGACCGTAGAAAAGACATACCCGGGCTGAGTCAGGGCCGTTGTCCCCAGTAGGCAAACGTTCAGTACTGGCCCCTTCAACATGGCCGGCGTTACAAGATGCGGGGGCTGCCGGGGCGGCTTAAGCGGGGCTACATAGCTTTTACCTGCAGTCTGGAGACGCGCCGGTGACGGTGGCGGGGCTTTAGCTGGCAATATAAGCAATTTACGAGCCTGGGCAGTCGCGAGAGTCAGAATAGTCGATGGTCACTCCTTCGGTGGCTGCGCCGCGGAGGTGGGCGGTTGGTGCGACCTGGGCGGCGAGGGCGACGTGCTGTCAGTCGAATAGTCCACTAGGCAAACAATCCTCTGGTCATCCGACCCAGCTGATTCTGTTCCGTTCGGGTGGATTTTCAAAGTGTCTTTATGTCTGGGCACTTTCTTAGGGCTGAAACTGTAATGCAAGGCTGACGAAGTAAGCGGGGCAGGTGGAATAATGCACTCCGGAGACTTCGGTGGCGGATTAGCGGCGGATCGACGGACCATGGTCTGAATAGTCGGTGGTAAGCCGGAATTGACCATAGGGCTTGCGGGGCGGTCTGCAGATGCAGTTTCAGCAGGACTAGGCCGGTCTGGGCTAGTCGGGGGCTGGGTCTGCTCTGGGAACCGGGCCCCAAGTTGGCTTAGCGAGTGGGCACCTTTAGCTTGATGGATTAGTGACCTGGACCGGGCTGTCCCATTGGTAATTTTTTCACAAAGTTAGTATCTAAACGTAAGAAAGCTACAATATGCGGGTTTGACGGACTTTTCGCGCCACTTAAGGAGGGGCCACCATGCACAATCACTTTGTCCGCGGCTAGACGACTAGTTTTTAATAACACTGCAGTAGAGCGCCTGACAGCTTTCTTATTTTTACCACTTGTTAAAGAACCAGCGTTTAACGCCATTTGATCGCAATAGAAAGCTCGTGCAGGTGCTTGATTTAACCCTTGCCGCTCACTCTCATGATCAACCAAGTCGTCGTGTTCCCGGAAAATTGTTGGTGCAAAGGCAAATCCGTAAGCCAAGCTACCCCTAGTCTGACTTACGGAAAGCGCTTGCAGCACTGGGTTCACAAGGGCTCCATTGACCGGGGCACAGTTATTATTAACAATAGGCGTGGCCGTCGGTATAGTTGGGGCAACGCTATCCGGCCGCCATGCTACAGCATGTACATTCATTCCATTGGCACTCACACCGGGGGTTCCCTGCATGCCAGCATAGTTCACGTTATTACTGGTAGAATTAGTATTAGAAACATTAGAACCGTGTTGGACCGAGGCAGGTGTGGTCCAGGAATTCATTAGCGCGGGTCGACAGGGATTATTTGTTGAGCGGCTATTTTGGCCGCTTACATTTTGGTAATTTTTACCGCAATTGCTATTGCCAAAATTGTTGCGGTTACCACGCCCTCAGCGGTTAGGTTGGTTTTGACCACCACGCCAGTTTGAATTCCCGTGACGACCAGTACCTTGGGAATTTTGCTTGTCTAAACAATCAGACTGAAAATGCCCTACCCGTTTGCAAAAATCGCATATTGCGGTCCCGCCGGCTGTCCACCTATCCCGGTCCTCCGCGCGTCGGGGTTGGAATGCGGGGATGTTACGGCTTTCCGTCCCGGGGGAAGAAGGGGAGGGGGTGTCCCACCGCTCAGGTGCCGGGGGGTCTGCCTGGGTGAAAACTTGATTTTGCGATTGTTGACTTAAAGCCAATTGTTGACCTAAAGCCGCTGTTTTTACATTTGTTTTTGCCTGCATTTGCGGCTGGTCCTGGCGACTGCTTATGGTAGAAATCGGGGGAATAGGGGTATCCCCAGTCGCCAGCACCATTTCAGCTTCCTTTAGCAGCCCCTCTGCTCGCATCGCTTTGTCCACTGCTTTGTCATAAGTAGCCGGCCTTTTCCTGAGTCCTAGCTGGGCACAAATCTTAGGTAATAATCCTGTCCAAAATAATCTTGCTTTTACCTCCTCCCAGTTGCCTTGCTGCTCTCCTCCTTCCATCTCTAGGCGGGCGGCATCGGCTAGCAAATTTATCTGTTCGGAATACACAGAGACGGACTCATTGACAGCTTGTTTCCTACGATATAATAAATTGGCGGTAGATCCCACCATATGTTCCAACTTACGTGTCAGGGCTTTGGCTAAGCGTCCGTAGTCGTTTTTAACTTCCAGGGGCAGTCCAATGTAGGCGGTCATAGCAGCTCCCTCAAAATAACCCGGTAACATACCAACCCGATCCTCCTCTGGTACTCCGGAGTACAGGCACATGCAATTGAATTTGTCTAACCACATACTGAAAGGGCGGGACTGGTCCTCCCCGTTAAATATACCCAACTGAACAGGGTTTGGTAAAGATGTTTTGCGCTGTGGAACTCGTACAGCCTGGAGGGCCCCCGAGGCCACTGACTGGACAACCTCGCTTGGGACGCGGGGGTACCTGCCTGAGGGTTCGGAGGCGTACAAATTCCCATTTTGAATTTGAAGGCTATAGCTTTTCGGTGGCGGTTTTTCCGCCGCGCTGGATTGGGGAAGTTGCCCCACCTCGGGGGTTCCTCCCAGGGTTGTCCCCTCTTTCCCAGCCTTACCTGTTTCCACCAAGGCACGAGTGACTTTTTCTACCATTAACAGTTGCATACACCTTACCGTTTCCTCGAGGGTTTTTTGGACTCCTACCAGGGTTGCGGCAACGTTGGAGTCTGAAACGTTCTGAAAAGCGGTTATAGTTTGTTTAGCACTGTTTAACAAACAATCCTGACCGGTTAGGTTAGCGCGACCCTCCTTATTGTTTTGTGTGTTATTTTGCACCTGCCGGGTAACCTGATCGAAAGGATCTCCCACCAACTCTCGGCGTTCCAACTGATCCAAATCGTCAGCCGTCAGTCCTCGCATGGTTCGGGTCGTCTCCGTAACCAAGGGAGCGAGGGTCGGGGGAGTTACTCGGACAAGTTCCCCCTATGCCCCTCCGTTTTGTTCGAAAGCTGACGAATTGGCACCAAACGGGGCCAAAATTTGGGGGTGACCTGTTTCCAGCGGGTATCTCGATGTTGCATGTTGCACATGTAAGATTCCCAGACGGCCGGTATCATGCAGTACGAGTGAGTCCTTCGACCGTGTTTGTGTCTGTTTCTTACATGCTTGTGCCTGTAAATAAGATTGTCGCCGTCGATAACCGGAACGCCTTACCGAACGAGGACCCAGAGAACTACCGGTTTCTTGGGTCTCGTCCGGAGAGGAGGATTCGGTGTCCAATGAGGACCAATCGGTTCGATTACTTTTCGCGTTTCGCGCCAACCCCACCGGTCTAGCCAGACTGTTATACAGCCTGTTGAAACTGGCCGGGGTCGGAGAAACCACAGGCGTCCCGGCGATCGCCCGTGCTTCCCGCCGACGACCAATACCCTCAGCACTACCTGACATATTATTTAGCCCAGCTGAGAGCGCAAAGTTGCCAAAAATTTTGCCTAGGCTTTCTTAGAGTTGCCACCACGTTACTCTGCACTTGGTCACGGCAGGGGGAGAAGGGGGAAGGAGGGTTGCCAAAAAAATTACTTTTAACGTTTGAAACAGATATAACTTACGACGTGTTGGTTTTGCCGAAAACTAGTTTATTTTACTTAGAAGTTGGTTTGCGCGGGACTGTATTGAACCCTTGTGTACCCGTGTGCGCCCACGCCTGAACTAGTTTGCCAATTTTGCACCTCTTTGTTCAAATGAAATCCTTTGCCGGTTCAGGCTTTTAACACGTGCCCCATTATTGGCTCCAGTTATGTCGCGCTGATAACAAAATTTGTTTTATTTATAGCGAGGATTTCTTCCGTCGACGGACACAGAATGAATGACAAGGTGTTTGGCACTACTCCAAACGTGGTTGGCGATGCTTGTATGTCTGTTTGCTAATCGCCGGACGAGTGTTCCTTTGACTGAACCAATGTCACCAAAATGTAAGTTAAATAACGGATGTTAAACGTTAAATTAGTACTGCAATGTTAAACGATTTTGACGGAGTTATGTTTATGTGTGCCAAGAGAACGCATACACCTAGGCGACAAGATTACGCATTACCAAAACAACGCTTATGCGGGGCTGGCACAAGAACTGGCTTAAGCCTAATAAAATGACTTTAGTAAAAAGATGCAAAAAAACGGCCACTTAAACCTAAGGGTGGGGAAATACAAAAAGATGGTGAAAAGACACCTTTAACTTAGTTAGGGCCAGTTAGGCAAGGGCGGGACTTTGCGAAAACGAGGCTTAAAGCCGAGCGCTAAAAAACACTTTTAATACGGAGGTTACCAAGGTAACGCGAATTTGCGAACTACCCCAACAAAACCGTTAAGTGGAAAACAGCACCGTTAATTTACAACTAAAAAGACTAAAGACTATTTTTAACTAAAGACTTCGGAACGAAAGGTTCAGTCCTGGAAATGCACCGGTCTCACACTCTAAACTAGCATTTTACTGTAGCATTCAAAAAAGTTTTAAAAAGGTTCCAGCGCCAGTTGTTTGAGAAATCCCGCGTAGGACTGCCGAAATACGACGGGGGACCTATTGCAGATAAAAATAAGATGACATTTTGTTAAAAGAATAAGTCTCAGGGGAGAGGCCAGAACGATTATTCTGCCTCGAGGCCTTCAGTTCTTCTTGTCGTATCTGCCGCCGATGAGGGAAAGACCAACCCCCCCCGCACCGCCTTCCACCCAGCCACGCAGCACCCCCCCCCACACACGCGCAGAAAAACACCACCCCGACCCAGCCAACGCGCAACAAGCCGGCACCCACCCGCGGCGCGCAGCCACAAAAAAAATAAAAATAAAGCAAAAAAAAAAAACACAGCGCGCGAAAAGAGGGAGAACCAACAACCGCGCCACAAAAAAAAAAAAGGAGAAGCCAACCCCCCCAAGGCGCCGCGGCGCACACACCCCCCCGCCCCCACAAAAACCCCAGCAAGAAGAAAAGAAAAAAACAACAAAAAACAAACAAAGCACCCAACAAGCCACCGCCAAGAGCACCAAGAAAGACCCAACCAAAAAAAAAACACAAACAATAAAAATCCATTCACAAAATCCTAAAAACACCCACTACCAACAACCCTAAAATAACTATCAGCAAACAGTTAACCAAACAAAATCACAAAAAAAAACTACTCTCTAAACTGCCTTACTGGTTTGGCTGTAAGTAACACACTTAATGATATTGAGCATAAATCACAAATTACTGAAATCATGATACAGAGCCTTCGCTCAAAATAAAGCTTTGCAATACAATTATAAATGATTAAAAACTTACTGCTGCAAACCAGTAATTATAACGTAGCCTGATTTACAAAATCCTACACCACTTTCAGTAACAAAAATGAACGAGCGATTAATGGTTTTGCGAAAGAAACCATAAAGTCGCAACGAGCGATTAATGATTTTGCAAAAGAAACGATAAAGTTGCAGCGAGCAATTAATGGTTTTACAAAAGAAAACTTAAAGTTGTAACGAGTCATTAATGGCTTCGCGAAAAAAACATAAAGTCGCAAAACTCAGTTTTTAAAGCCTATTACGTATAATTTTGATCATGATAACGTGTAATATTTGTAAATTTAAAGTTTCTGGCACAAAAAAATTTGGAAAACACTTACTTAATCATGAAAAAAACGGAGAGGTGTCTTACTTTTTTAATTGCGGTGACTGTCCGAAGAAATACAACCATAAAAAAAATTTAATTGAACATATTAAAGCTTGTCACGACTTTTCTAAAAACAGTTCAACCTTTAACATATCTGAACAGTCGTTTTCATCGGAATTGTCGTTTTCGTCCGAAACTTATAACAATTCTGCCGCTAACTCCACTGACGATTCTCAGCAAGAAAGTACAGCCGAATCTAGTTTTAACTTATCCGAAAGCTTTGAAGTTAGCGGTTTTCACAATTCAACCCTAATTCAATCAGATAATCTTGAAACTAGTAATCATGATTCTGACTCGACTTTACCTGAACCTGAACCTTGTTTTACTGATCGTATGGAAGCAATCGCGTGCAGCATAGTTGCTGGCTTAAAGTCACATTCTTCTGCTACAAATGTGGTAACGAACGAAGCTATTTCTGGCATAAATACTGTCACAAGAATTGTGGTGGAGCATTTAAAAGACTGCGTTTTGGAAACTTACAAAAATGGTAAGTTAAATTTATCATTTCTTTGCTCGTTCGAAAGGAAAACATATTAAATGACATGAATAAAGAGCTTAATACACAATAATATAAACTTACTATTTTAATTTTGTTTAATATTTTAAATAAAAACTAATATTAGGTTGTTAAACGTTTTTAAGTGTTAGCAAAATAGGTAAAACACTTTAATTATTTAATAAAAAAACATAATTGTAACCGTTGGAAAAACAACAGACTCTTGAGGGTTTCGATCTCGGGACCTTCTTTATGCTAAGCATAATGACTATCCACTGAGCTACAAGAGACTCTCTGAACCCTGAACAAAAGTCACTTATATAGCGGGATTCATACTTCGTTCATAGTGTTTAAAAGACAAAACCAACAACTTCAATTTTAGATGTTTTGAAGACGTTTTTTTTAAATTTTTTTCTTTATTTTTGGCATTCAACCTAAAAAGATGTGTATAAACTTTTAAAAATTTTAAAACCGCTTTTAGATTTTCCAAAATCGAGTTTTTGGGTTTTCTCCTTTTCGGACACTTTGGACGAAATACGTCTGGGGTTAAATTATAGTATTATTCTTCCTATTAAGTTTAAACATTTAAAAATTAGAAATATTTTATATATAGCCTTAAAAATATAGTTATAAGCTCTGTTATAATGTATGCATATTTTAGCGGATGAAGAGCTGCTGAAAGAATTTGACGCTGTAAAAGAACCGCTGGATTTTTTGTCGACGACAAACAAGCAGGAAAGATTTTTTGGAAAGCACGAATTATTTGTTCCAGCTCAAAAAGTTGCGTACGGCCCGATAGGTTGGACTTCATCAAACACGGACGGACGTTCTAGTTTTAAACCGATGCAACATACATATCAATTTATTTCAATAGAAAAAACGTTGAAATCACTTTTTTCAAATAAGAACTTTTTAAAATTGATTACTCACAGGGAACCTCGTACTGATGAGATACTAGAAGACTGGATTGACGGGAAAAAATCTAAAGACAACCTTAGTAATAAGGAAACTTTAAAAATCGCGCTAGAATTGTACTACGACGATTTTGAAGTCGCAAACCCGTTAGCTCCGAAAGCCGGGCTTCATAAAGTCGGCGTGTTTTACTTTAAAATAAAAAATCTTTCTTCGATTTTTAACAGTTCAATGTCCAACATTCATTTATTGGCGCTGGCTTACACCGGAGATTTAAAACTTTATGGGTACACTTCTGTTCTTAAAAAAATTGCAGACGAAGTTAACTTTCTTGAAAATTACGGATTCAAAATAAACTCAAACAATGAAACCTTAAATGTTAAAGCTTATTTAGCCATAGTGAACGGTGATAATCTGGGAATCCATACAATATTTGGATTTCTGGAATCCTTTAGCGCAAGTAAAATGTGCATTTTTTGTATGGGCGACAAAGCGGAGTTTCAGAGCAAGTTCCATGAATCGCTGTTTCAACCTAGAACAGAAGAAATTTATAACCGACAAGTCCAGGAGGTCCTGAGAGATAAAACGAAACAATCATTATATGGCATCAAGGTACGTCTATTATTTTCATTTTGATTTAAAGGTTTGATTTTTCATTTTGATTTGTTTTGCTATAGCTAAAATGTGGCACAATCGCAAATACCATACTTAGTTTTTTTTTACAATTTCTAAAAATTGATTAGTGTACGAATTGATTGGTGTATTGTTTCAAACGATTTTATTAGATATTAAAATAAAACACTAAATGAAACTCTAAATAAAACTCAAATCAAATTAAAACTTCACCAGGAAAGCGACAAATTAAAAAAAAAACAAACAAAAAATGTTTTTGTCAAAAATCTTTTTGAAGAAGTATAGCATGTTCAAAACAACGCTAATTATCGTATAATACTCTAAAACAACAAAATTAAATGTGTGTAAAATTAGTGTAATTAGTGTAAAATTATAATTTTGACGATCACTAACTTTAAAAAATCGCCATGAAATCCATTTCCTTTAATTAGTTTTAACATTAATAAGTGTAGTGATGTCCTCCGGAGCTCCGGAGCAATACAGTAGCTTTGGAGTTCTGCCATATTTTTGTACTAATTTCATGAATAATGAGAGGGTAGTGCCATAGATTATTTTGTCAATTTTTTTTTGTCATTTAAATTATTTTAAAAACATATTTAAAACGTTAAAAATAGTATCGTTTTAAATGAGTTTTGAAACTAAATCTGCATTGAGTAACTTTAAGTGTATTTCAAGCTTAAATAAGCTTAAAATCGCTCATTTAAGAAGCGGAGCTTCGAAGCATGAAAGTGAAAGGTGGGTGGGAATCACTAACTAAAACATCTAAAAATCAGCTGTTTTTATGTGGCTATTTATTGGTTGGATTCCAAATTTAGCGATCAAAAAAAAACTAGAAATAAATATTTAACATTACTTTTACATTTAAAAAAAACCGAAAAAACCGGAGTTCCAAAGCTCCATTGAAGGTCTCGAAGCTGAAAACACAGAGCTTCGGCCAACATCAGTAGCGTGAACAAGTTGTTACAAGAAAATAATCCGAATGCAAATCTTCAAATTTAAAAGCTAAAACACAGCCGTCGAAAATTATTTTTGGGCTTTTGCCTTAGGTGGAGTCTTCGTTTCGAGCACTTTTAATTAAGTATAAAATAGGCTTTATAATACACCTGTATTGAAAATTTCAATGGGTTTACATATTAATTTAAATTTAAACAATTGTAAAACATTTTTAGATGTAAGTTAATTATTTTTTTTATTTTTAGATAAATTTCGTGAAACACCAACTTCACCCACAACATTTTTTAAAATTAATTTTTCAGTAATTATATGTAATTCGCATTTGTATAAAATTTGAGAATATTCACTGCATTACGAAAATAAAATATAGTCGAAAATAGTCTCTAGATAGTTTAGGTCAGGATTAAACAATATTTGTAACCTGTGGTTTTTGACAAATTTAATTTTTTGGTGTTTTTATTATGTTTTCGACGATATAATGGTATTTTAATGTTTAAGTTGAATTTTTTTTGAACAAATGTAAGTATCGCATTAAATGTCTCTAATTTCTGTTTACGCGTTATTATTAAAAAAACACCTTAATTTGACTTTTTTTAAGGCCGACTGCCCATTAAACGACACCTCTTGGAACGTGGCCAGAAACAAAGTTGCTGATCTAATGCATGACTTCAATGAAGGGTACGGACAGTTTATTTTAAAACAAGTGCTTAAAAAATTAGTTTTGGATGGTATAATTTCAATCGAACTTATGAATAATAGAATTGAAAACTTTCCCTATGGACGGACCGAGAAAAAAAATCGACCTGTTTCAATTTCAAAAGAAACACTGATGTCGGCTGATTCTCACTCGTTAAAACAGCGCGCTTTGCAGTTTTGGTGCTTTTTCAGGTAATTTCAGAATAAGATTTTTCACAAAACCTTAATGACAATTGAATGGTTAAAAAATTATGATAAATATAATTTAAATTCAACAATTTTAAAACAATGATATTCACGTGATTGTGGATAACTAAACCTAGCCGTTTTTTCTGACGCAAAAAGTCTAATTAAAGTCCAGCCAACCAAGAATAAATTAAATTTTACAATTTCGGGTAATTTTCTATCTTGTATTTATGACTAAGCCGACAAAGTACTGCCATACGCTAGAAAAATACGAAAATTATACTCTTTTAAAAATATGTTATTATCAGTCACAGAAATATTTATAGTTTTATAGCACAGAAATTTATCTGTCTCTTTGTCTGTATGCTTAGCTCGCGTTTTTTTTTTTGAATACTCATAAATAAAACGCCTCATAAAATGGAATTATAACTAGATTTGTTTGGCAAGGTTTTAAATTATTAAATTTAAATTTTGAAAAATGCAACGACAGCAGATGATCTGGTTGCTATTTTAGTTTTTTTTAATTTTTTTAAAATTTTGATTCACAATCAAATTCTTGATTCGTATTTTAATTGTAAAAAACTGTTTGTTTTAGAGCTAATATTTAGCTTTTTACGGGTTTAAATTTAAAACCATTTCGAATTTGTAACCTATGTTTTATATATTCTTTTTGACGAAGTACTGTGATGGGGTCTATAGCTTGTGGTTAGAACGCATGTCCAAGTACCAAGTTCGAATCCTGCACCAGTCCACATTTTGTTTAAAAATTATACAGTTTGATTTTTTTTTAAATTTTATAAACGTTCTTAATTATTTTTAATAAATAAATTATAAATTTGTAAATTTTTAGTTGGTTTTAAAAGTTACAATTTTTTACATACACGTTGAAATTATATATATATATATATATATATATAGAAGTGAAGTACTTGCTGGCCGTCAGGCCACCGCCTTAGCAGAGGGCGGGGGACACAGGGACACACCCAGGAGCACTATCACTAACGCTGCTAACAAATGATATTATTTTGTCAAAGTCAAATGAAAATTTATAGGATTTTGCCTCAGTTAATTGGACGATATATTGAACCTGGCAATCGATACTGGAACCTTTATTTGGAAATACGATTAATCGCTGATATTTTATTTGCTCAAAAGTGGACAAAAGACATGCTAATTGATTATCGCGAAAAATATGCCGCGCATTTACATCATTTCAAGCAATTATTTCCGGAGGTTCCTCTGATACCAAAAAGCCACTTTTTAATTCATTACAGTACCATTGCTGAATTTAATGGTCCGCCCTATAAACTCATGGTTTGCTCACAGGAGATGAAGGGCAATTGGTTTAAAAGATATGCGGGCGTTATGTGCAATTTTAAAAACGTTCCTTATACCTTTGCCAAGCGACATCAGTATCAAGCTCTAAGAAACGTCCGAGAAAACACCAGCTGGAAATATGTGGTAACAGTACAGCACTTCGAACTTAAGCTACTTAGAGACTTACCGTTTAACGTTGTTAGTGAATTAAAGGATAAGGATCAAATAATTAATGTCGCCTTAAAATTTACAATCTGTGGCCAATCTTACGTATCTGGCGATGTTATTGTACCCGAAATAGACGTGGAAAGTGGCTTTCCTATATTCGGAAAACTGCTTTATGCTATACCGGAACATTTTAAATACAGCAAAACTTTGATGATTTACGAACGTCTTGACACTATCACTCAAGATTTTCATTTTCACAACTTTGTCGTGAAACCAACTGGTACAATAGAAACAAAAGCTATAAAAAACCTTCTCGACTATCATCCTTTAGACTTGTATAAGGAAGCAAATAAGTGGATTGTAAATCCACGTTATATTTTGCTTTAAAATTAAAAAAGCATTGTAAATACAACTAATCTGCAGAAATGTAGCTTTCAAACATAGTTTCTTTAAATTCGAAACCATCCTAAAAAACAAATTAAAAAAAAAAACAACAGAAAACAAAACAATTTAGCATGTGAAATATTTAACAAACTCTAAATTTGTATCCTGTTTTGCTTTGTTCCATCTTGCATGCGAACTACTTGTAATTTGAAACGTCTTTTTGACTTTCGTATTATTTTTGAAACGCATTTTTGTGAAAAAAATATATTAAAAATATTTATTCACAAAAACTCTAAAACTACTAAGTATTTACTGAGTTTTGTTTTTCAATCTTTTCTCTGTAGGACCAATGTTTATAGCAAAATGATTTAAGTAAAAAAACCAGTAATTATTTAATGATTATTTAGTAAAATAGCTATGAATTTGTAAAAAACAAAACAGCGCGAGCGCGCCATTGTTGGGATTTTTACGACTGAACGACGCTTTGTGTCGAAAAATGGCTAAAACTGACAAATATAAATGCTTATATCAGGTATATGTGTATTTCCAAGACGAAGAAATTGATACAAAAATACTAAAAACTACTGCGACATATGAAAATTTGCTAGAAATCGGACAAGCAGCTGCATTGAAGTTTTTTAAATTCACAAAACTTTGTGAACTTCCAACTTTAAATTATCGAATACAGAAATTCTCTTCGCCGCCAGGAATATACCACGATGTTCCAGTTGAAGAATTAAGAAATCAAGACAAAATTCGAATAAAAATTGCATTTCCTTATCATCAAGTAAGAGTTTTATCAAATTTTAACAAGATATTTTTTAAAAATATAAAGCATAAATCAAAGTAAAACCAAAGATAGTGCAACAAAAAAACTACAACAAACCGGAATCTATACTTTTTAAAATTAAAATTAAATTTTTGATGCAAATTTTTTAAGCCTAATTTTGTTTATTTTTTGTATACTTAAGCAAAAAATTATGTGCTTTGGAGTTTGGAGCTCAAACACTTTCGTTTATAATGTCATTTTCTCCCGTTTTCCTGTTGTCGATTTGGTCTAGTGGTTGGAGTTTTCGAACAGCATTGAAAGGTGTAAGGTTCCATTCTCACCGAAAACAAATTTTTAAATTTTTTAGATAAATTTATAAAATTAACAAACGAGTTTCTTGTCCCATTAGAAAGTCACTTTTTTTTAAAATATGCAAATCCTTTAGTAAAAAAATTGCAAATAAGGTTACGAAGGAGTGATCAACATTAAATAAATAGTGCAGTCACAAAAATAGATTCCATATCTCTTTCTCTGTAGTATAGATTTATTAGTCGTGTAAACAAAAATACATTAACACACTATTTGTTATCCGTGATTTAAAATTGTTGAAAAGCGATGCATTGATATTAAATAAATTTAATTATAATTGTACATTTTTTGTTATATATTCTTAATACTAATCATAAATTTCTAATTAAGTTGTTGGTTGTATTGTACTGGACGTTAATTTTAGTTTTGATTCGTGCTTTTAAAAATGTATTATTAAATACATTTTATATAAATACCTATCACTTAAAGGTATCATACAACGTCATGATTTTTTTCCGGTGATTTTTTTATCAAAAATCTTACCTTATTGCCCAAAATTTTAAGACGTTTTTTTTCAAAATTTAATCGTAAAGAGATATGAACTTAATATACTGTAGGTTTGCCAGTTATGAAATCGTCAGTCGGTTCTTTAAAACATTCTGGAACTGATTGAGGAGTGTTTTCGCGATATGCAAAGTTTTCTTACAAAAAGTATAAAAAACGAACTAAAATTTATTTCATTTAATTACTGTGATTTAAAATTTTTACAAAGTATTGGTTAATGTTTTTATGATATTGTTAAAAAATGCAAGCATCTTCAATTAATTATTATTTTTTGATTTTATGTTTAGCTGGTATCAGTTAGCGCACTTG
>JASAMX010017379.1:0-11615 GCA_030248175.1 Microlaimidae sp. YZB2_3
AAAAAATGTGGAAAAAAATTCACGTCACCGCATAACTTTGCAGTTGTTTACAATAATAAATATCTGGGGTGGGTTATTCAAAAATCGACTTAACTTAAGGGGCCCCTTAACTAAAGGTTACCTTATGCACTAAAGGAAAGGCCCTTTTGCTAAGGGCCCTTATCATTGGTTGTTCAAAAAAACTTAAGGGCCCCATAGATAAAGGTACCCGTACTGGATAAGGTATTACCTTAAAGTTAAAGTACTTACCTTAGTGATTACAAAAAAACATTAGTGATTTACAAGCAGTTTTTTAAGGAAAAATGCATAAAATGCTTAAGAATAAAATATTTAGGTAAATAGAGCTTTTTTTTGAAATTTTTTTTATTTTTATTTTTTTATTATACTATAGTGTATAATATAAATAGTTTATTTTAAAAATTTTTAGCAAAAAAAAAATCGAAATTTAAATTGATTTGAATTTAAAAATAATTACCTCCAATAGTTGACTTAAATTTTCAGCTTATCTCAGGATTTAAGTTACATACCTCATCTTTGAACAACGAAACTTGACGTACATACCTTAGCGAGTTTTGAACAACAAAAAGAGTTAAGGTTGCCCCGATTTAAGGGGCCCCTTATAAGTTAAGGGACCCCTCATCTGTTTTGAACAACCCATCCCTGCTTTAAAATAACCATACGAGCTTTCACTGCACCCATTACGCCTGCGCTGCTGAGTTAAACCTGCTTATCAATACTGGTACTGGTACTCGAACTGAACTAAAATCAGTTCGAGTACCAGTATTTTCTAACTTCCTGATTTTTTCCAGTACCAGTATTTTTTCAAACCAAAACTTTAATACAGTACAGTACCAGTATTTTTTTTTTAATTTTTAATGCAGTACAGTACCAGTATAGTACTGGAACTAAAATGAGTGGTTCTGGAAGGGTTCGAGTACCACTTCCAATAATACTGTAACAACACTAGTTCGCAATGTTTTAAATTTTAAGATTGGCTTATTTTAAATCCGCTGCGAGTCTCACTCGTCGGTTTATGTATTTATGTTTCATGTGCAATTTTAGAAGGGCCGATAAACTACATTTAGAACCCTCCTATTTACACGGATATTGTTCAGTGTTAATAATCTTTAGAGAGTTATAACGTTATAAAATCACTTTTAGCCAATTACTGCTTATGAAACAAGGAGATCTTTTATTCATTGGAGATTAATTTTTTCCCAAGCACTAATTGGCTAAAAGTGATTCCATTAGCTCCTCGTAGAACCATTCTCACAGAGCAAAACATATATGACGTGATGACGAATACTATATAAAATTTTAAGGGTCCTTAAAATCCTGACGTGTTCCAACATCATAATCGTCGCAGCGGAAGTTATGATACTGAACTTATGTTAACTTTTTGCCATGCAGTGTGAAGCGCCCAGCGAAAAATTACTTTTCCGAAGATATTTAAATGAAAACCTATATAATGACATTCATTTTTATCTACATTCTAAGATCATTATTCTCGCAAGGAATAGCATAATATCGCGTTTTTTTTTCGAAATTCTGTACTTGAACAATTTCTCAAAAAAATATAAAACTTTAAGTTATAAAAGTTTTACTAAAAATAGCGGCTACTAATTTTATATCTTGATTGTTAAGATTGGAGCGGTATTACTCAAAATAGTGCGTTTTCCGTACGAAAAACCCTCAATTTTTTCGTTAAAAACACCAAACGACGGCAGTGATTTGATTAAGTTAGCCCAACATTTTGCCTACACTTTGTATTTTTAGGGGAAAAAATCGCATTTTTTTGTACGGGAAACGCAATATCTCGAAAAATACTGCTCCAATCTTAACAATCAAAGTATGAAATTAAAGTATAAAATAGCCGCTTTCTTTTAGTAAAACGTTTATAACTTAAAATTTTATACTCATTAAGAAATCTTTCAAGTAGGGTAGTGCATTTAATTTCGGCACTTTTCCCAATTAGACATTTTTGATTTTGGACCATATTTTTGGAAAATTGGACGGAATACGACGTTTGATTGCTCAAATAAGAGCTAATTATATGTAGATGACTGTCGTGAGCTTTTTATTTGTTATGTTGCGATATTTTCATGTGAAACTGTGTGATTTGTAAAAAAATAAAATTGTTACTCGTTTTTAGAACATGGGCATTTCATGATTACGCAATAAATTGGTTTAAAAATTAAACTGTCCTGGTAAAATTAAGTCTATTTTCCGAATTTTTAGTCCCCGTGGTTCTACGTTGCGTCTGTAGTGAGCAATCGTTATAAAATAAAATAGTTTAATTTCGGCACACATATTGCTGTAGGTAAAAATGGGTTGAATTAAGTGGTCGGGTGTTAAATTGTAGTTGTAAATAGTTAAAAGACAACGTTGAAATGTGTAGGGGTCATAGCACTGCACTTAAACTCGATTAAGGGGGTCCTTTAAAAAGTGCCGAAATTAAATGCACTTTTTTCCCAAATTTTGCTCATTTTGATACCATTTGGCATTTTAGCTGTAACTTTTTGCCAGTTACACGTTGAACAACAAGTAGGCTTTTAAATTTTTGAAAATGATGATTTTTTGACTGAGAAACAATCGATTGTTTGTAAAGTGCAATTTTCCGGTTTTTTTTAAAAACTGATTTAATTAAATAAAAAAACAACTTTTGTACAGTGAAACTTTTATGACGCAACGCAGTATCGTGAAAGCTTCAAAATGAACTATCAAACATAGAAATCGGGCCATACAGTAAAAAGTTACATTGGAAAAACGAAAAAGTGCCGAAATTAAATGCACTACCCTACAAAATTTCGAAAAAGCACGGTTTTTCGGAGGTAATATCTCCTGAACCATCAGATATTTTGATGAAAAAAGTTTTGTGGGCTATTGGGGGCAGGGGTAAAGTTTTCACACAAATTCTTCAAAATCGAAGACAAAAAGTTTGACTCGGTACCGCACCTTTAAGCACGCAAAATATATGTTTTTATTAATTCTGTTTTTGTGGAATGTGAGTGATTGGAATTTTAATTAGAGTAAAGATCACACAATAAGCGAAGAGAGCTTTATATTGTACTAATTGTAGCACAGCCAAATATTATGTAAGACTTAAAATTCAACCAACTTTAAGCACTTCATATGCGGCAAATTAGTTCCAGAGTGTTGTTAAACCAGTATAGGGGGAATCCAAAAATATAAATTACAACTTAACAAAGTTAACAGTAGAAAACAGCTTTTTAATAAAGTATTAATGAATTTAATTTACTAAATAAAACTCAAGATAGGACAAAACAATATATTTTATTAATATATTATATTTTTAAAAAAGCTTTAAAACACTAATTAGCTGGTATTCAGAAATTACTAATAAAAACATTTTTCAATTTTTTTTTTGCTTCTCATTTGTTTTAAAATAGAAAGTAATATGAAATTTTTAAAAGAATATGGTTTAATATTAATCATATAATTAAGAAAAACAAAAGTGGCAGAAATGACGTTTATAATTGGATAAATCTAATTAATCCCAATTGGTACTGTTTTCATATTTTTTACTATTCGATTTAATAACATGGTGCTTACTTGTTTAAAATGAAAACTTATGCTGCTAAAGAGACAGATCTCAATCTCGCCTAGGTGAGATTCAAGGATTGAAATAACCTATATACCAAAATGTAATTCTTGGCCATAATTTAATTAATAGAAAATTAAACCTCATTAAATACCCAAAAATAGCTTTGTTTTTTCTTGCCTTCTTGACAAAAGTCTCTAGAACCAGCTTGCGGTAAAAAAAAGTTTCTTAATTTTTCTAAAATTTTATTTATTTTGCCTAATACAAAAAACCGAAAAGTCGGCTCATCAACTCTAATAGCAGAACCAAACACTATGCATAATAACAATATTAATATGGCATCATTTGGGTAGATTGTCTCTGCTGCGATTGGATCTTTTACGCCAGACGAGCGTTCTGCCACTGCGCCACGACTTCTACATAACGTCGTTACTTATGATACTTATGATACTTATGATACAAAGTCACAATCCGTATTAAATCAACGTGAATCATTTTGTTTATATTAAATGTGTTGAATTAAATTTGTTTACTATTGAAAATGAAGCAAAGGTTTTTTAAATTTTTTAAATTTATCTTATTTGTTTTTTTTTAAATAAAAATGACATATTTTATAATAATGCACACTTTACACCGCTCAGTAAAAAATTCTGCAAATGCTGAATCCGGCATAGTGTGATTAATATTAAAAAAGTTTTTAAAATGTCTCAAAAAATTTTCCTAAAAAAAATTCAAACTTTTTTGAAAAAGCATAGTTGATAAAAATGCATCATAATTAAATTTAGCTTGATTTTTTAGGCTTTGCTTTGGCTTAGAAAAATTAAATCTTATTAAAATTAAGCTTAAATTAGCTTTTCAAGCAAAGACAAATTTGTTGTCTAAGTTTTTAGTGGTCCGTGTTTTGAAAAAAAAAATGACCCAAAAATTTAAACACGGCGAGGTAAAAAAATTATGAGATTTATTTCTAGTAAAAAACATATCGCAAACATCATAGTACAGAATGCATATGCAACCCAGTTGGGCTATAGGCAAATAAAATCTAGCTGACGGCGATATTTGCAGTATTGAATCGACTATTTAACAACGAAAACATTCAAAATTTTTCGCTAAAGCAATAACAAAGATTAGAAACTGTATTTTAATAATGATTTATCAAATTACTTAAAGTGTAACCTAAATGCAAATTTTTTAAGGGTCAAAGTTGGTTAATTTTTGTATATTTTGTGAAAAGGTGGAATTAAACAAAATTCTGCGTTCTTATTTGTTTTTTTTAAACGTCATTACCGCACAATTTTAATTGGTCCCCTTATGTCTTCATTCTAATTTTCAGCGTCAGCCAGATATAATTCAACCATAGAATAATATAACAGATAATTTTTTTTTAAATCACAATAAAGGAAGTCCTGGCTATGCTTACTAAAAAAATGATTAAAGGTTTTACATTAAAAGCACTTTATTTAGTCATTTATTAATGAATTACCAATTGAATCACATTCTTAAAGATTTTTTAAAGTTATAGATTGTTTTAGAACTAAGTTTTATTCTATCTAAAAAATTCCATTTTGGTACAACTCTTTAAAAAACTATACTTTCTAAAGTTAACTCTGCTATGTTGTACTTTAATTTTTTTGGATGTCTTCTTGTTTGCTTGAATTTTATCTATAATTTTTTTGCGTTTTTGTAATGATTTTACATTAGTTAGTACATACATAGTCTGTTTTTATAATATGTATCTTTAGCATGCTCCAAAAACTCTTTTTTGCAAATAATCATTGAATTTTAGAAGAATTTGATATCTTTTGTCTTATATGAATTCCAAACAACATTTGCATTTTTAATTGTAGGACATTTGGAATTTATATATGCAGTGATATATTTTTTAGCAGTTATGTATACTACGGGTGTCATTAGTACTAAAGCTAAAGCTAAAGTGCTTTAGTACTAAAGGGTTTTTTGGGCTTAGTACTAAAGCTAAGTCGCAGCTAAACCGAAATCAGCTGGCAAAAGCTCGGGCAAAAGGCATGGGCCTGGCAAAACGTTAGCTTTTGCCAGGAAAATAAAAAATCATCTCAAAAAAATAATTGACCAAAAAATGAACAAAAAACCAAAAAAAAAGTGTTCACCGAAATCGAAAACATGACTATTTAATAAGATTTTTATCATAAAATGGAGAGGTATGGTGGGGTCCTTTAACATCAAAATTTTGGACCCCTCTCCTGAAAAACATCGTGTTCTCCTCAGAAAATTTCCAATTTTTTTAACCTGGCTCTCCTCCAGAATTTAAATCTGATATCTCTAAAGTATTTTGTTTTGAAAAACCCACAAGACACACCCTGACTCTCTTAGATTTCGAAATTTTCCATACATCCTTCCCAGAATTCAAGATGCAATTTGCCCCGGGTAACCAACCACCTCAAACCATTCCCTTACTCTTAGCTGCCAAAAAAACTATGCTTATCTGAAGTTAAATATACTATATTTTTACTTTAAAAGAAACATAATTATTCTGAAACAATAATGATAAAAGCGATTAAAACAAATTTTGGTTTAAAGGTGCTATAACTATGGGGTTTTTATTTTTTGTGTTTGTTATTTTTGTTTAAGCATTGGAAAATACTAATTTTTTTTGCTTTTTTGAAGTATTTTTTCGAGTTTCTAAGTGCTTAATATTAAAATAATCTTATTTTTACTTTTTCATATGGGCATTTTGTAAAATTAATTGTGCAGTAAGCGTTTTTTTAATAAAAAAATGTTGGTTAAATGTTTTGTTGCTTTAGATACTCATTTCAGAAAAACTATTCTTGATAGTTACCCATTTTTGATATAGATATTAACATTTAAATTTAAAACTGGAATACAGTTACAAGAGCAACTTTAAACCTGTAAAATTAACCCTAAAAATAATATTTTTAAAATATAAAACTAAAACCTGATGCAATAAGTTTTACAAACATCTTTAGTGTTGAGTTTTTACTCTAAACTTAACAATGCAATGCTAAGAATTACCTTAAAAAAGGGATAATTTTTAAAATTTAGGAATATTTCCATATTTGTCAGTTTGGCAAAAGCTAAGGCTAAAGTCCTTTAGTACTAAGCCTTTTTTTGGGCTTAGTACTAAAGCTAAGGCTAAACGATTTTTGAACCTTTAGTACTAAAGCTAATGCGCGGCTAAAGTAAAATTTCCCGGCAATGCACACCCGTAAATACAGTGGGATAAGTTTTAACAGATTGCTTTAAGAAGCAAATTTACGCTTAGTACAATAATTGGTAACAAAAAATTGATTATTAATATAAGTACAAGTACAACATCTAGGTTTCTTACACTTGACAGTATTATATTTTGTATTATTGGTTATGTTAAATTGATCTGAATTGCTTAATAACGTAAGAAAACTAAGATTATTGGTAAAAGGCGTGTATTGATTAACAAGCTTAATGGCACCACCACGTACCATAGTGGTGTTATTGATATTACCAACAATATATAATACTATATATTATATTAAGGAAAAATATGACACTCAGTCTCAAAAGCGAAACTATTTGGTGCCATTTTTTTAGCACTGTCATTAAGTGTTGTGCGCATAAAATGGCAAAACAACTGTTCATATTGAGGCATGTGTCGTGTAAATGGGCACTGCTAAAAATGTAGCAGTGTTTTTGCGCATATCCTAGCATGCTAACTCGAACGCACTGCATTTTGAAGCACACTGCACTTTTTTGGCAATCTTGTGCCCATATATGCGCATATACTGCACATAAAATAGCACAACCGCGGGAAACAAAAAAATAAACCGACTAAAAAACCACTTAGCTTGCACACTGTACACAAAATTCAAACTTTTAGTATAGACATACAAAAATAAAATCCAATGCAATACATAAATAGATCTTTTGTGTATTGCATTGGATTTTATTTTTGTATGTCTATACTAAAAGTTTGAATTTTGTGTACAGTGTGAAAACTAAGTAGTGGTTTTTTAGTCGGTTTATTTTTCTTGTTTCCCGCGGTTGTGCTATTTTATGTGCAGTATATGCGCATATATGCGCACAAGATTGCCAAAAAAGTGCAGTGTACTTCAAAATGCAGTGCGTTCGAGTTAGCATGCTAGGATATGCGCAAAAACACTACTAGATTTTTAGAAGTGCCCATTTACACGACACATGCCTCAATAAGAACAGTTGTTTTGCCATTTTATGCGCACAACACTTAATGGCAGTGCTCAAAAAATGGCACCAAATAGTTTCGCTTCTGAGACTGAGTGTCATATTTTTCCTTAATATATTATATAGTATTATATATTTTTGATATTACCACCTGGCGCGATACACGCGCCACAAGTAGACCCGGTGATTGTGAGGCCCTGATTATGCCAGGGACTGAGGATACAATTTTTTGGACAAAACATAATTTTGGTTTAGGGATGTAGCACCATCTCTAAGGGGGGCCTATATATTACTTACTGCAAATTTGTATTTTAATTTATTTTGGGCACCTGACGTTTGGTAAATAAAGATTTTAAACTATTTTTACACAAAAAATATGCTACTAATGACACGTTTTGTTTACGTTTATAAACTAAATATTAATTTGTTTTCATAATGTATTCATTGTATTTTGTTTAAACACAATGTTTGCTGTTGTTTGTTAGAGATAAAAAGAAAATATTCATAATAAATGACAATATAGTTGAGACGTTTGCATAAGATTTTTAATAAGCTGTTTTTAGGCTTAATCAGAAGTAAAAGCTTATTAACTGTCGCTAAGCTTTCAATTTCTTAAAAAGCGTTCTCAGTTTAAAATTGTTCTTGATAATAATGATTAAAAATTTTTACTTTTATAAACTGAGATTGCATTGAGCAATTTCAGGTTATAAGCTTTAAATCTCTCTTAAATATGAGCTGGATTTGCAAAATGCGTTCGCATTTTGTGACTTTATTTATGTATATTATATAATAAATAATATGCGGTTTCATTTACATAGGCATGGATTGTGCCCAGCTGATTAAGGCGTTCAGTAGTTTTTTAGCGGTTTTCCCGCCAAAAAAATTAAGATGATTCTCCATTTGCGAAAGCACTTTTGAAACCTTAATCTCTTATTTGCTTGTCTAAAATATATTTGTTTGTCTAAAATTTTCTGTAATCCTTAATTTTCTGGTTGTATATATTCAAAAAAACTAAACCCGTATGCTGTAAAATAGTTTCTATATAATAATTTTGTTTTTTTTTAATTAACAATTTAACTAGCCTTTAAAAATGCTCTAAGAATAGAGCTGGAAAAAGGGGCAATTTTTCCCGAGCGTATGTTTAGACAGAAAAGATGTGGACTAAAGATAAATTCTATCAAGGTGAAAATTGATGAGTGGTAAAGTAACCACTCGTTCTTTGAGAAAATATCACGTGCAGAGAAACATTTGACGCAACTGAATAATAATTGGTTACATAACCGCTGAAAACTTTTTTTAAAATTTTTCTTGCTCCGGCATTTATTGTTTATTTCTTCCTGGTGGAGAGCGGTTACGCCCTTAATTTCAGCCTGGAAGACTTTAGCTTTAGTCAGAGATGGACATTATGTGGACTATAGGAAATTTGCATTTGGTTTGGGCAGCTGCTCACTAAAAAAAATTTCTACCATATATGATAATGATTTGTTTATACTTTGATCTAATCACACAGTACTGTTGCATTTTTTTAGTTTGATAAAATGTCAATTGAAAAAGTTATACTCACAGCAATCTTTGACAAGCGCGAAATCGCCACTTTTTCAATTAGAAGGTTATATTTGTATGTGTAAGAAACTACTATAAATTTGAAAAAGTGGCGATTTCAGGCTTTTCAAAGATTGCTGTGAGTATAATTTTTTCAATTGACATTTCATCAAACTAAAAAAAATGCAACAGTACTGTGTGATTAGATCAATGTATAAACAAATCATTATCATATGGTAGAAATTTTTATTTAGTGGCTGCCCAAACCAAATGCAAATTTTCTATAATCCACATAATGTCCATATCAGACTAGTCCACATCTTTTCTGTCTAAACATACGCCCGGGGAAAAATCGCCCTTTTTCCTGCTCTATTCTAAGAGCATTTTTCAAGGCTAGTCTACCACTTTTTTTGAATTAAGTTAAAAAATAGCCTAATAAACTATAGTTTTAGCTGCGCAATGACATATGTTTATAATCATTCCGTTGCCAAGATATACTTTTTTAAATAAAAAATAATAATAAGAAGATGATGAATTTAAATTACAAAATTTACCCACGTTGTTTAATTATAGTTAGTGCGGTGCAGTGGCGCTCCAGACAAAGTTTACCTACGTTCTCTAAATATAGTTGGCGCGATGCCGTGCGCCAATGATTGCAATTATAATTCTAAAGTAAAAATAATAATAAGAAGAAGATGCTGAACATGAATTACAAAATTTACTCACGTTCTCTAAGTATAGTTGGCGCGTTGCGGTGGGTTAAATTGCAGTGTGGCACCTCCGCACCACCGATGATTACCTACCGGCGCGTGGCGCTCCCGCGGCCCCGACGCTTATTATTATTTTTTAATAAATAAAACATTGAATTAATTTTGTCATCAGTAATGCACGTATTAAAAAAGTACTCTGTTGTTTTCGCCGATTTCCGCGCGGCTGAAGCAGATGGCGCTGGAAACTGGTTCCGTTTCTGTCACCAATTAAAACCGGTCTGCTTTTTTTGTGCGGTTTTTATGAGGGGATGTTGGTTGTCTGCTCTGTACAATCCTTATTGTTGCCAAAAGGCTGTTATTGTGCGGTTGGGAGTTTTTATTTGTCTATTTTTCAATTTTTGTATTTTGATCAATAAATCGATAAGAAGGACCTAAATCAAAAAAGTGCTTCCTAAGAAATTTGCGTAATTCCTTCTTCTTTCTTATGAGCCCATGTTTATTTTTGATCAATCAGTAACGAATGAGGAATATCGCTTTAAAGGATGGAGCGTTGGAATAATAATAATAATAATAAGAAGAAGAAGATTCTGAATTTCAAAATTTACCCACGCTCTCTAATAATGGTTGGCGCGGCACCACGGCGCTAAATCGCCCCGTGGCGCTCCCGCGCCACCAATGATAAACATAAATAAAATTAAATTTTCTTCTTATGTTATATTGTATACTTTGACTTCATTTTGTCTTGTTTTGCATGTTTTTATACAAAAGAAAGGGAGTCAAATTTAAGTCCCAAAAGTCAAATATGCCGATTTTGCAACATTTGAGTCCTGTCACAGTTTAGTCCGGCAAAAAAATCTCAGATGTCACATTAGAGTCCTGCTACATTTGAGTCCCCCTCAGTTGAGTCCTGCCACATTTGAGTCCTGTCAGAAAATGCACATGCACGGCAAACTTTTATAACAAATGCGTAACAATGTATCGATTTTTGCATTTTACGATTTCTTTAGTGGTAGTTTTTTTAAGCTTTTGTACTATTTCAATAAAATTACTGCTGCAATTTTAAAGATTTTATTAGTTAAAGTTTTTCTAAAAAAATTTTAAATAATAACAAAAGCACCATATCTAAAGCTAAGCTTTGATTCACAAATCAGCTAACAAATGACCATCAAAAATTTTAAACATAAAATTAAGTGGTTGGAGGTCTTTTTCACCAATTAATATATCTGCGAAACGTTTGTTTGCAATTTGTTTGTTTGTTGTTAACTGTTGTAATAATCTTGCAGATCTAAAAAAAACCGCGGTGACGTTAGCATCCACGGATGCTACACCACGGATGCTACAGCATCCACGGTTTCAAGGACTACTTGCGGAACGTGGAACAAACACATTTTATTAAGTTAATAAACACATTCTTAATATTTAAGCTAAAAGTACAACAAAAATGTGTAAAATTTTATGAACAAATACCTAAAAAAGTGAAGAAACAAAAAATGTATTGTTTTTTTAAGTTTAAAGAATCTTATACTAATTCTTTAAAAAATACTTTTAGCACTGAATATTGCCATAGCAATCCTTAATAAATAAATGAGTTTTGCTGCATTTATTAGAGCAATACGTAACTGAACGAAGTATAT